>JAQZBX010054919.1:0-18537 GCA_029593785.1 Cabassous unicinctus | reverse complement strand
TTATCCTAAATGCTTTTTCCTGAAAATATTCTAAGGTCCATACTAGTATATAGACTTTAATGATAGTGTTTATTTTTGGATTTCATTCAAATTTGCATTATAAGAAAGAGAGTATTGATAGTGGTCAAAACATTATACTTCCAGGACTGTGGAGAAGAATGTAGACAAGGTTATTTCATTTGTGGAATTTTTCTTGTGTGAAATAATCCATAAGAGGATTCCAGGGATGACAAAGGAAGAAGGTTGAATGGATATTCCAGGTACATCATGATCATGGGGACTACCTAAGTATTGATGGTATTTGTTTTTAAGATCTCCAAATGAAAAAATCTCTAAATGTTTGCGTGTGAACTTTAAACTTAGGGCAGAACTGGAAAAATATTAATTTTTGTGGTGTCACTCAAAATACAACAAAGTATGTTTGTTTGTTTTAAATGCAATGACAAAGCTGTAATTAGCATTAAAGGAAACCAAAAGAGAATGATGTGGTAGTCCAGGTCCAGCAACATGGAGATTCATTAATATCCTTGTTCCTGAAAGGAAAAGGGGAGGAATTAGTTACTGAAAGCTGGAGAAATTACTCAAGCTGTAGAAAGACCACACTGCAGGATTTCTGGCATTTGATGCAAGGATGTAGCCAACCCCTGGCAACTCCAAAGAGAAGAAACAGTCAAAATGAATATTCATTGTTGTTTTCCTCCTAAGCTCTGATAGCTTATCAGAACTTCTCTTTGGTTAAACCAGAGGGAAAGGGAAGAGATTTATGAAACTCATAAGGGTGAGGCAATGGCATAGAAAACAATGGAGAAGTAGATCTGGATAGACAGAGAAAATATAAAAACAATTCTGGAGGTTCTGTTTATTTGGCCATTTTAGTGCTGTACCATGTTTGACCAAGCCAAATCATTAATTCCTTTTTTTTTTTTAGCTATGTATGTATGTATGTACATATGTATGTATGTATTTATTTATTTTTAAAGATACTTAGAGTATACAAATGTCACATAAAGAATATAGGGGAATTCCATATGCCCTACTGTCCACACCTCCCATATTTTCCCACATTAATAACATCCTTCATTAGTGAGGTATATTCATTGCAATTGATGAACACATTTTGGAGAATTGCCACTAATCATGGATTAAATTTTACATTGTAGTTTACACTCTCTCCCACCCAATTCTGTGTGTTATGGCAAGATTTATAATGTCATGTATCTGTCATTGCAATGTCATTCAGGACAATTAACAAGTCCCAAAAGTGCCCCCATATTACACCTGTTTTTCCCTCTCCCTGCCCTAAGAACCTCCAATGGCCACTGCCTTCACATCACATTAATTCTTATTGACAAGATTATGATAGCTTAATTCATCCAAATGTCCAGACTCTAAAATGGCAAATATTTATGTATGCCCAAGAAAATATAGATTATACACTCTGGGGGTAAGCCACAGAGTATCAATCTAGATGAATTTGCACACCAGTTTTTGTACTACAGGATATGACTACTAAGAAGGACTGTCCAAGAGTGGCATAGTCAATCTCTATGTTTCTGGTCCACAAAGTTTGCTGTTGTCCAGATCTTAGTTGATTTGATGACATCAATTTATGGAGTCTAAGTCAGGCTATTTTAAAAATCTTTATTTGAATGGTGGACTTGGTATTTTTCTAGGGAGAAACTTAATAATATTTTTGCAATTCCCTGCAGTTCTCTCAATGGCCAACTTTGCTCAAAGCAAGGGCCATTTGTTAAAGTAACTAATTAGTATTTCCTATTCAAACAGTTACATAATTTTGAGAAATATATTCAGGATCATTGCAGTGATATTTCTAGTAGTTTAAAGAGACTGTCTTTGGGAGTTGAGCAGGTCAGAGTGTTGATATGAAACATGCTCTTAATTTTTTTCTTTTCAAAGAAGCTGAGGTTCTGACTCCAAAGAGTGACTGTTTTCGTTGATCTTGGTGGTTGAGTAATAGAGTAATTTCTTTTATTGTTCAAAGTGCATTCACATTATTTTCAGGTCCTTGATGTTGAAAATCAGTCATGATGATCAATGCAACTTTTGAAAATTGAAATGTAAGTTTAATTTGTTGAAGTAAAATTGGTAGGACCATTGTAAGCTGCATAGCCACTGCAGCAGATAGTGTAGGGATTTCAGAGGAGATTCCTGGAAATTTGTCCATAAAGGGTGTTGTAGCAGTTTTGATAGTTGATATAGTTATGAATTTCAAAAATAAATATTGAATTATGCTTGTAAACAGGTCTGTTCATCTGGCCATGATTAAGTTATGATTAGGGCTTTGATTGGGCCACATCAGCTGGGCATTGAGGCCCACCCCTTGATGGGTGGGGTCTCAAAGATAAACGACATGGCAAAAGACAGAGTTGGAGTTTTTTGAGTTAGAGTTCTGAAGCTAAGTTTTAATGCTGGAGCCCGGGTAAGCAAGCACACTGAGGAGCTTGGTCACAAGAAAGAGAGAAGGCCATGGGAAGAGACAGCCATTCACCTGATAGTCCATAGCTGACCTTATGGAGGAAACAGAGGAGATGAGCCCAGGGAGATATTGAGCCCGGAGAAGAGAGGAACCCAAGAAGCCTGAACCCTGGCAAACGTCGGCAGCTTTCTTGCTCCAACACGAGGCAACAGACTTTGGTGAAGGAAGAAACGTGTGCTTTATGGCCTGGTAACTATAAGATTCTACCCCAAATAAATACCCTTTATAAAAACCAACTGATTTCTGGTATTTTGCATCAGCACCCCTTTGGCTGATGAATACAGGTGTCAAGGATGATGTGTGGTAAAGTAAATAACTGAGTTTAAAAGCAGAGACTTAGGTGAAAATAAGTTATGGTAGTGGTTAGATACAGATACAAGTGAAAGGAGAGAGTTAGAACAAGTCACTGATCACTGAATTTAGATCTGATTGATCCAAGGAAAATTCAGGAAAATTCTTTGAGCCGTGAGAAGGACATAGCATATAATCAGGCTTGATTTAAGGAATATCTCTGGGTTCAGATAGGCAATGATATAGCAAACTGCTCTTATTTATTAAAAACAATTATCTGTGTACAGTGGTTTGTTATAATCTTCAATTCTCTCCAAACACAAGTTTCTGTGGCCCTTGTCTTAAGAGCAAACACAATCCTTATCTTCATATGCTCATTTCTTCATCCAATTTATAGTTAACTTCACACTGACCTGTGTTTTAAGAAATATTTGCCTCACTAACTTTTCTTTATTGCTATATTTTTCAAAAGATTTTTTTCTTTTTCAATTTCATATGCATTTTTGGATATTATCTAATAGAAAATAATTTTAATAAGAAATTGCAATTATTTTTAACTATCATCATTCTTGCATTAATTAATGGAGTATTATAAGTAACACATTCTGATATTATAATTGCTACCTATGCTTGTTGAAGATTATCTTGCTGTTTTCATGAGTTATATATTGGTTATTTTAAGTAGATGTAAATTTTCCTAAGGCATTCCTTGAAGTCATCTGGATGCTGAAGTGTACAAGCTAGAGAATCATTTTCTGGAACATGCACTATTGATGGAATCATAAAATGGATGTGCACTTTGGTTTGATGTTTACCAGCTTTATTTAACATCCATTAGCCTCAAATTACCCTTCAATAAAATATATCTTAGAAAAATATTTCAATTTATTTTGGAAGATTGGAGCTTATATACAAAGTGGTAGACTGAAAGTAGAATCTTTAGAAAGGGTTGATAATCTTATTATAGTCATCATCATACATGTTTTTCCTTTTGTTTGTTTTTGCATTTTTTGTTTTAAATAATAATTTACCTTTCTTGGATGTTCCTGTATTTATGGGAATTATCACTTCAATATATAAGAAGATAGTGAACTTGATATTTGCTAGATGTCCTGAATTCTCAAGTGAACAAAATAGAAAAGATGTTTACCTTATTGACTTTACTTTCTAGTATGGAAAAGGCATCCTTGAACAGATAGGGACCCACTGAGCAGATGTCAATATGATCAATGCTATGAAAAAGGAAAGATTACTCCATGGTTTGTCTGCATGTTTGTGTAGTGGGAAGTGTGGGGAACAGTCTTTTAATGGAAGTGATTTTAGACTCCAGATCTGAATAATGACTAGGACTTAGCCAAAAGAAGAATGAGGGAAAATACAGTTTATAGTAGAAGCAATAATAAGTGCAAAACCCTGGATCAGAAGGAAAAGGACCAAAAGATGGTCTCTGGCCAGGATTACAAATGGATAGGAAAAAGAACATAGATACAATGAAATGTTTAATTCATATATGTGAATTTTTCTTCGTTTCAAGATAATTATGGAGGTGTGCAGTTTGCTCTTAATCCACAAGATTTTCATTTTATAAATACATAAATTTTATATCTGAAATTCTGATTTTTTATATGATTTCCTTTCCCATTTCTTCAGTAACGTATATTTATAGCTGATTTGGTTTCCTTGATTTTTTTTTCTGAGTTTTCTTGATTTCCTTAATTTAGCTACATCCTGTTTTTGGAGATTAAAATTTTATTTTAGCAGTTAATTCATCGTGCTATGTCAAAGCGTGCTTTAAAACTTATCAGCAATGATTATTTTTATCATTTTCTTTATAACTATATTTTCCCTTGAGAAGAACATTTTTTTTTACTTTTATTTAAGACATTCATTTGTATTAATCTAGAAATCTTGCAATTTTATTCTCTCAAAATCATAGATGTGTTTTCTATGATCCTAAATATTCTAAATCTTTTCTGATGTTAAAATTCATTATTTGGTATGAATTATCTTTAGGATTTTTGACTTCAAAATTTTACCCTATTATTTCATGTTAATGATGCAGGGTTTCATCTTTCTTGTTTTTCAGATTCAGAATACAGCTTCATTAAAATGTGAACACCATTATAGCAGGTGAGCAGCATTTTTTTTTTCTAAACTTGCCTCCTATAAATTAAGCACTAATTTTTGTGCTAATTTGTTTGTATTTGATCTCCTTCTTCTTTAGTTTTGTGGTATTTTATGGTTTCGGTTAAGCCGGTTATAAAGTAAAGTAATTAATTTATTTCCTGTGAATATATAGTCACTTTAAGGGATGTTATCCTGATAGAAGTTGGTATATAAGAAGAATAAAGAGTGAGCTAAAATCTGGGTTTTGAGAAATTTAACCTGAATTAGTACACAGATGAGGAAGATGAAAAATAATATTTGGACTTAAAGAACTTTGCTTAAGGACCTCAAAGTTTTGAAAAACTGATTCCTAGACTTCAGCATTTTCTTAACTCTCTGAGAACAATGCAATTCTTTTGAATGAGTCACTGAAGAAACATCTTACTCATTTGTTTCTCAACGTATAATTGAATCGGTTCAAAACGGGGGCAATGGATGCCCTATGTCCTGTCATACCCTTATTAATAGACACTGATTCTTTTGCTGATGGTTTGACATAGATAAAGATATAGCTTCCACAAGTAATGGGAACCACAATATGTTGGAATAGCAGGTGGAAAAGGCTTTTTTACTTTGTTGAGCAGAGGGGAATCCTAAAATGTTTTTCACAATGTATATGTAGACAGAAGGACACATACAAGGGTTGTGATAAAAGCCAAAACAGCACTGGCTTAACCATATGTTTTAAAAGCCATTGTCTGAGCATGAAATCTTCAAGACTGGAGATGAATCACTGGAAAAATAATAAAAGATGTTTGAATCATAAAATTCCAGATTTAGCCTCAGAATGTTATGAAAGTATGGTCAACATGCTGGCTGCCCAGCAGCAGTGGTCAAGCCTTCCACAGATTCTTTTATTTATGATGGATTGAGAGAGACACAAGAAACCATTGCTGTCACCCCAACAACCAATGCAAACCAGATCTGTATGAAATCATGATTTAAAAAAAAACAAAAACAAAAAAAACTCTTACATAGCTGAGGATACAAAGAAACCTAAATGAAATAAACTATATAATGTAATGAACCCTTCATAGGAAAGAAATGCTCCAAGGTTACTCTCTTCTATTGATGGAAGATTTTGCCATAGACAGGAGTAACAAGATACCAGACAAAACTTTAATGAACTTTTAGTGGCTGCGTGGGGACTTTCAGGACAGATTAGAATCCCAAGTCTTCCCAGACATAGACTGAATCTGCACCCACATGTCAACTCTTTCTCATAAGTCCTCATCAGGGACTCAGGGTAGTAGACCAAAGCCTAGGGCAGGATAAGCTATTGTCCCAAGTTCAAGTTGATTGTCTCTGAATATGTTTCAAACCTTCAGATTTAGAAACATAAAAATGCGGCAGAAGAGCTGAGAGAAACCCCCCTAAGATATTCCACCCAATCTATACAGGGTATAGGGTAGCTCTGTTCCAAAGCCTGGAAGCAGGCTAGCAGGGAAGAGAAAAATCTCCAGGAGCCTGGAAAGCAAAGAGAACTCACCAGTGTGAAGACAATGAACTAAAATCTTTATAGTGCTGAAAGGGACCAGAATGAAAAACTGCCAATCTAAAATTCTTTATCCAATGAAAGTAGCCATCAAAAATGTGGTGAAATAAAGATATTTTTATGCAGAAAAATCTGAGATAAATTATATTCAGAAGAACTGCACTTCAATAATGCTAAAAAGTTCTTCATGCTGAAAAGATATGATACCAGGAACCTAGAATATGCAGAAACAAAGGGTAAATATATGTGAAAATATTTAAAAATCCACTATTTTCTTAGACTCTTTATTTCTTTACATGTATATGTATATTTTGTATTTATTTATCTTCTTTACAAAATGATAAGAAGATTGAAAATAAAGAAGGGTAACTCATTTTCCACAGACAAAATAATCTTATATGTAGAAAACTCCATGGAACCTTTTAAAAACTTCTTGAATTACTAAGTGAATTTAGCAAGTTTTCAGCATGTAAGATCAATGAACAAGGTCCATGTACTAACAACAAATAATTGGAAAATGACGTAAAAGCAATTGCATATATAATATCATCTATAACACCAATACTTAGGAAAAAAAATCTATCAAAAGATGTACAAGACCTATACATTAAAAACTTTAAATCCTAGGTGTGAAATTAGTGAAGCCTTAAATAAATTGAATGATTTACCATATTCGGATTGGAAGACTCAATATTGTTAAGATGTAAATTAATTTCATATTCTTTGATAGATTCAATGAAATTCAGTCCAAAATACAACAATCTCCTTTGAATAAATTGATAAATTAATCTAAAAGTTATAAGGCATTTTCAAACATCTGTAAGAGTCAAAACAGTATTGAATAAAAAGAACTAATTAAAGGACCTGCACTACATTATTTCAAGGTCTAATAAAACCACAGTAATCAAAGTACTATGGTATTTGACTGAAGATAGAAAATAGATCATTGGGACATTCATAGAGACTCCAGGTCTTGACCCACATGAATATGGTCAATTGATTTGACCAATGATCCAGTCAATTAAATGGAGAAAAAAAATAATTTAAATAAGTAGTACTAGAAAAATTGGATGTTCATAAAAGAAAAGGAACCTCTATCACATTCCATTCACAAAATAACTAATTTAGGATAGTCTATGAAACTAAAATCAAACCAAAACTCATACTCACTTAGCAATAACTCCACATAACTCCCTCCCCTGTAACCACAATCCTGCTTTTCATCTCTATGAACTTGTTTTATTCTATGTATTTCATATAAGAGAAATCATGCAATATTAGTCTTTTTTGTGCTAGCTTATTTCACTCTGCATGATGTCTTATTCATCCAATCTATTTATGGCTGAATAATATTCCATTGAATAAAATATACCACATAAAAGAATTAGTTAAATTTTTATAGAAAGTAAAAAATTAGCTTATTTTACTCATTTCATTATTTTTTTATTATTTTTTGAAGTTAGATATTAGTTTTGCATTTTCTTTATTAAATATTGATTCTCCTTTCTATGGGGGTTGGTTTGTGAGACTTTTTATTTCAATGCATTTGAAGGTAATGTATTAAGTATCATTTTATGCACTAGATTTTTTACACAGTCATCTGTGCATAACACACATTTTCTCTTTTTAGACATATAATAGAAACAGAACATTTTAATGAAATTAATGATAAAGATGATAAAACTCAAAACATCAGGTAGAGTAGACACTTTTCCAGTCTTGGACTGTATATTCATCTGGTGGGGGATACAGGCACAGCCTTTACGTAGAAGTGACTTTTAAGCTAAGACCTAAATGAAGAATAGAAGTATATAAAATACTGAGGAAGAGAATTTTTTTAAAGGTTTTATTTTATTTATTTATTTCTCCCACCCTTTGTTGTTTTTCACTTGCTGTGTCTGTTGGTCTTCCCTGTTTCTTTAGGAGGCACTGGGAGCCACTCAGGACCTCTGATGTGGGAGGGAGGTGCCTAATCACTTGAACCACCTGAGCTCCCTTCTTTGTTGGGTTTCTCATTCAATTTTTCCTCCCTTAGTCTCTTGTTGATCATCCTGTTGCATCAGCTTGCCATGCCTGCCAATCGCGTCAACTCGCTGTCTACTTTAGAAGGCACTGGGAACCTCTGCTCCCTGCTTGTTGTGTCTCTCATTATGTTTTTTCTTCTTGTGTCTCTAGTTTTGTCAGCTTACCATGCCTGCTTATCGGGAAAGTTCACTGTCTTCTTTAGAAGGCACCAGGATCTGAACTAACAACCACCCACGTGGTAGGTGGGAGCACAGTTGCCTGAGAAACATCCATTTCCCAAGGGAGAGAATATTTTTTGAAGAGGTAAGAGGAAGTGCAAAATCCTGGTAATTTTGGGAGAATAGACTAAAGTGTGGCCATGAGACCTGTACTACATCAAGATGGGAGACAACTGACAGATAAGAAAATCTATTCAATAGTTAAGTAAATTATTTTCTTTGAGAAAAATTGATGGACATTTTGTTTTTGTAATTGATAAGCCATTTGTTTCATGAAAAATTTAATTATTACTTTAATTATAAATTTTCATTTTTAATTTCCTTTTCAATTATCTTAGACTTCCATATATATTGCAAGTTTAGTTCCTTGATTTCTTTTAAAAGCCATCAAGTTTGCATGATACAAAAATTTATTGCCTAATTTATCTCTATTTTGAGTTTGGATATTTATACTTTATTTTAGCAATTGGATGTTTTTTCCAATGTTAGTAGCTTTTGACATTCTTCAATGCAGTGATCATTATAAACATCTTAACATTTCATATACCCTTTGAAAAGAGCTTTTCCTCACCTTTAATTTGAATTTTTAAAATTCTGCTCAATCTTTTGATATTTAATGTATAATAATGTATAATATGTATATGTGTGTGTTTATGAATATAAACCAGGATCCCTATTAAATTTCTGCTTCCATTTAAAACACCTTTATCTGAACATATATTTACTTTTGTTTATGTTATTTATTGATGGTATCCTGTCACTTCTTGGTAATGCTGCTATTTTTCTTTTTTTTAAATGTTAGACTTACAGAAATATAAAGTAAGCTAAATAAGTTCAGAAATATTTTCAATTTTGCTTTATTCCATGCTTGGAATTCAACCTGTCAAGAACAAGGCACATGACAAATTTTAATTTAATGAATTATTATATTTTTCAGAAAAAAGCATTTAGATTGGAAGAGGAATTAAGCACTTGCAACCTAGTATTTTCTTGCAAATCCAAAAACTTAAGATGAGTGCTTTTATTTTCTTTCTTTGGTTTTAATTTTTTTAAATATTGTTTTCAATTTTTGTTTACTATATTGCAAGTAAAATGAGGCTTATATTGACTAGAAAAATATTATGATATCTTCTAATTAGGGATATTATATTAAAGGAGGTTTGCTTGTAAGGACATTCAAGGAGTAAAACTTATGTGGTGTGGGGTTGTTGTTCTGGATGCAATCTGTGTTTAATGAGGTTAATTTGAATAAAATTCAGATCAAGAAGGGGCACAAATGTTTGGATCTTAATGATTTACCCTTAGCTTCATATTTAATTCCTAGACTTCAAAATTATTTTACTTTTGGCAACAATGTAATTTTTTTGAATGAGTCACTGAAGACTTCTCTCATTTGTTTGTTCCTCAGAGTGTAAATGAATGGGTTCAACATAGGAGCAATGGATGTCAGTAGTACTGACACACTCATTAATCGTCACTGATCCCTTTGCTGAAGGGTTGATATACATGAAGATGCAGCTGCCATAGGTAATGGAAACCACAACCATATGTGAGAAACAAGTGGAAAAGGCCCTTTTTCTTTGCTGGGAAGAGAGGAATCTTAGAATGGTCTTGACAATGTTTATAAGGGACAGAGCAATACTTGTGAGGGTCAGAATCAAGGTCAGCGCTGCACAGATAATACCTAACTGCAGTATGAACCATGTGTCTGCACATGAAATATTTAGTATAGGGTAAGCATCACAGCAAAAATGATCAATGGCATTAGAGGCACAGAATATCAAGTTTATGTACGGTGTAAGTGGTGTGAGTACAAGCAATAGACCAGCCATCCAACAGCAAAGGATGAGTCTCCTGCAGACTCTGCTGTTCATGATGGTTACGTAATGCAGAGGTGTGCAGATGGCCACATAGCGGTCATAGGCCATGATGATCAGGAGAAAAAACTCTGTTACTCCAAAGACATCAATAAAAATTATTTGAATCAAACAAATAGTATAAGTGATTGACCTGTCACCTGTTGCTATGTTATGGAAATAACTAATGTTACAAGCAGATGTAAGTCAAATTTCTAATAGGGAGAGATTTTGTAGGAAAAAATACACAGGACTTTTAAGGTGGTAGTCCACTAAAGTGAGGAATGCGATGGTCAGATTTTCAGTTACACACAACATGTAAGTGAGAAATAGAAGAATAAAAATTGGAATCTGAAGTTGTAGATCATCTGTCATTCCCAAAAAGATTAAAGTTGTTTTTGTGTGTTTTTTCATCCTTGACTACTGCTTTTACGCAATCTTCATGTAAAATCTAGAGATATTTTATTTGAATAGAGTGGTATTCCAGTAAAATAGTAGTAAACAGTAAAAACTAGAGACAGCAAGCTACGTCACTTGTATTTGAACCTATAACTTAGTAAATATTGTTGCCTAAACTCTGGTGCCCTTAGGTCCTCATTTATATATTTTATTTTTTTCTTTTTAGTAGATAGATGATAGATTTTTAAATACATTTTAAAAAATTATTCTACCATCCGAATTTCCCTTTTTATTTCACATTTTTATTGTATATCCAGTGTCAGATTTTCCCATGTGATTAATATTTGTTATGAATCACATTATTTTTTTTCATCTATGAATTCTTCTCTATTTTATAGGTGAATATTTAAACCTACAAATTTGTTTCATTTCTCTCCTTGAATATTTGGTCCTTGATAAAATATAAATAGCTAACAAATAATTTGGACTCTGGTTTCAGGCTTTATTGATCCACCTGCAACTTGAAATTTATATTTTACTACTATGACCAAAATTTGTACTTTTCTTGTTTTGTTTTGTGTTTTAAAGGGCAGATTTTACATTGTTGGATTACTCCTCTGACATACCCTATGTTTCTCTGCTATTGTGCAATTTATACTAAGTGTCCACTGGGATACACAATACAAACAATGTTTTAATGCACAATTTATATGCTGCTTGTGAAGACATTTTTTTGTCCAAGGATATACTGCTGAAAAAAAAAAAAACACACATATTTCTTTTATGCTTTCAGTCTACTTAGCTAAGTATGGAAAACACCCTAACACCTTGTTGTCAGTATCACCAAGTTTAAAATCAAATTTAAATTGCTAAATATTTCTATAATCACTACCTGTCTTTATTCCCTCCCTTGATTTTAGCCGTTGTATCAGTACCATTATGAATGGAGTAGAACTCTAGCCACATATCTGTCAGTCAATATCTGTTTAAGTGGAACATAAGATCTTTGTATCCATATCTTTTTTCCTCCCACTCTATATTCCTTATAATAAAAGTGATAGATCTTACCATGTGATAGATCTTTTAGTAAGTACTTCCCATGAATTATCTGTCTGGAAAATGTATCCCTTCCTATTTACTCCAACTTTATTTCCCACTCCTCAAAATTACCTCGATAAAACTAGTTATTTATGATTTTCACTTTGAGCATAAATGCCACTGGAAACTCTTTTAAAACTCCATTATCTGTATTGACTGCTTTTCATTTGTGCCACCATAACAAATAATAGTTAAGTGTATCTTAGCACTTTGAGAATGTAAGTTTGATGAAATGACATACTGTTGACTTTTTTATTGGGATGTCTATCACAACAAACACAAACCTGAAGTTAGAGTCAATGCCTAAGAAACATTGTTGTATTAATACATTTGATGACACCTTCAAAGCTCCCTCCTGTGAGTTGTGTAGAACTGTCCTAGTCTGCTGACCCCAGAAGTATGTCCTTTGGACAGCTTTTTAGCTCTTTCTCCATTATTTTTGTGAGATCATTGAACTCTTCCTGTTAGTCCAAAGTCATCTCCCCACAATTCTTATATTAATTTTTATACAGTTGAAAGTTTAACTGTTTTTTTAGAGGAAATTAGATTGTGCTAGAGTTGACAACATTTGCATTTTCATTCTATAGTGCTTTAAGTTTTAACCAACAAATAATTTATTTTATACATTATAAATCTTACATTAAAAAAGATGTATTTTGATGTTGATTATTTTTAAGCTTACCTTTGGAATTTTTCATTATTGAAATGTAGCTTATAATGATTTCAATTGTAGGCTTTTCTTACAGATTTTATTGAAAATATTTTGTAGCTGAAAATTACTTCTCTAAATAGACCTTCTTAAATCAAATACAGAGTTTTGGGTTAAATGAACAGAATTGGAATCCTTACTAGCAGTGCTTAAAGCCATCCAATATAAATATAATGTAAGACAGATATGTAATTTGAAACTTTCTGGTAGACTCATAAAAGTAAATTTTGATAGCATATTTTACTTAACACAATATATCCATTTCAACATGTAGTCAAAATAAAATTATTAATGAGATAGTTCAATTATTTTTCAAACTAAGATCTCATAATTCAGAATAGCCACATCCTAAATACTCACCAGCCACATGTGTCTAAAAGCTACCTATTTGGAAAGAGCAGAGGTGATTAGTTTTTCTCATGTGTAAAATAAGAATAAAAATCTATAGAGAGATTCAAAATTGAAGATGCTTATGTATGGTAGTGATAATTTTCATTATCATCCCATTTGAACATTAAAAAATGCCTAATAGTAAACTTTTCTCAGACCCCTTTACAGCCTTGAGCATTTTTGAGGAGCCAAAGAATTTTTGTGTAGGTAGGTTACATATATCTCTGTTTACCATATTAAAAATTAAATCTGATACTTTAAAAACTATTTTTATTAATTCATCTACAAATAATAATAATAACCCCATTATGTGTTAACATATCTCTATGAAAAATAGCTAAAATTTTATCCCTCCCTCCAAAATTGTGAGAAGAGTGGCATTATTTTATATTTTTGAAAACAATTCTATAATATTTGCCTTAATACAGTAACTGTAGTACAGAGGCTATCAAATTGAAAAACCTAAATCTAGGAACCTTTTAAAAGAGATACTACAGTATCTCCTTCAATATGACAATAGTCATACATGAACTACTCACAGGTAATAGTACAGTAAATGGTGAAAAACTGAAAACATTCCCACTGAACAAAGGTCAGCAACAAGACAATGATGCCTGCTTTCACCACTGCCATTCAACATTGTGCTGGATGTTCTAGGCAGAACAACTAAGCAAGAAAAATAAATATAAAGTATTCAAATTGGAAAAGAAGAAGGAAAACGTTCTATGTTCATGGATGACATGATACTTTATATATATAATCCAAAGGAATCCACAAGAAAAATACAAAAGCTAATAAAGGAATTCAGAAAATTTGTGTACTACAAGTTTAACATCAAGAAAAAAAACCAAACCACAAATAAAAACCCAAAAGCCAGTTGTATTTCTATGCACCAGTAAAGAACATCTGAAATGGAAATTTTTCAGAAAGTCCATTCACAATAGCATCCATAAGAGTAAAATATCTAGGAATAAATTTAACCAAGAAAGTGAAGGAGTTACACTCTGAATAATACAAAACACTGATGAATGAAGTTAAAGAAGACCTAAATAAATGGCAAGACACCCCATATTCATGGATAAGAAGAGTTAATATTGGCAAGATGTCAATAAAACCCAAAGTAATCTACAGATTCAATACAACCCCATGGAAATCCCAAAAGCCTTTATTTTAGAAATGGAAACTTTCAGGCCTTTCACACATTTATTATTGTCTTTTAATTATCAAAATGTGAATATATTTAATATGTATATTCATATGTATATGCACATATAAAATTTATATATAATTTTTGAAAGCAACAAATGTGATGAAAGTCTTTGATGTGCTCATTAATAGAAAAAATGGTGAAGAAAAAACAGTGAATCTAAGTATAAGTTAATAGAAATGACCTAAAATGAAACACAGAGAGTAAAATAAGTGGGAAAAAATTGATCCAAGAGCCATAGGACAATATCCTGAGATGAAATCTTGACAATTGATTTAACTTTTTTTCAAATGAAAGTCTTTGATGACTTTAAATTATAAGCCTAAGCAACGTTTTAGTATTATCTTAAAATTTTCATATGTCAAGTTGTTGCTATCATTCAGGTTGAATCAAGTTAAATTTTTCCTATATCTTCTTTGACTCATCAGGTTTTTAAGAGTGTCATGCTTCATTTCTAAATATTTTGAGTCTTATTTTAGATGAATTTCCATAATTGATGTTTTTTTTTTCCTATATTGAGAATATGTGGGTTTACATAACAATCATGCATAAAATACAGGATTCCCATATAGCACCCTATTATTAACACATTGCATTGGTGTGGAACATTTGTTAAAGTTGATGATAGTCCATATTTATAATTTTTATAATTGTCCTCTTAAATGGTTTAACTTAGGGTTCACTGTGTGTGCAGTGTATTTCCATTGATTAAAAAAAAAATTGTTACCATATGTATTAGTCAGGGTTCTCTTGGGAAACAGAATCAACAGGAGATATCTGTCAATAATATGAGATCTTGTGGGCATGCACAAGTCCAGGTTCCACAGGCAGGCTGCAAACCAGGGGCTCTGTTGAAAGTCCAATGAAAGGTCCTTAATGAGTTTCTGGGAGAAGTTGGCTGTCCAAAGACAAGCTGACAAATTCTCTCTGAATGTTGAAATCACTTCCCCTTTTAAGGCATTCAACTGATTGGATAAAAGCATCACCCATTCCTGATGCAATCTCCCTGATTGATGCAGATGTAATCAGCCATCCATGCAGTAAACTCACTGGTGATGGAAGTCCATAAATGCTCTTGTGTTACAATTATCACAGTGCTTGCTGGACCTAAAACCTGAACACAATTACCTAGCCAAGTTGACACATTAGGCCAACCATCACTGTCTACTCCTTGTCAACTTGGAAACCATACACATTACTCTAAACCACACTTAGTCTCTAAGTAAAAACAATAATAGACACACATACATATATATTTCTGCCTAACAATGTTCTACTCCACTGTGTACAACCAGAAACTCATTAATTCCCCACAGAATAGGGTGCAAGTTCTTGGGTAATATTCACTATTAAACTTGGCATCCTTAAATATTATGATGTGAAATTAATACAACTTTTCATATGATAGGGGAAAAGGTTGGGGAAGAAAACAATAAAATTTGTTTTTTGTATGTATGCAATCATGCTCATAACAGACCAAGGAAGAAGGGTTTATGACTATTACAGTCCTCATTTCTGTAGCTGGTCATGTGGTTGAAGTTCATATTTATCACTACCTTCTTCCACTACCCATTCCATGTTCCCATTACCTTCAGCAAGCACTTGAGGTGACCGTGGTTCTTTGCCTGGTGGGGTGACCCAAACTTTCATTCCCAAAGATTCTGGGCCATTGTTAGTCCTGCTTGAATTGGTTTGTTGCAATTTTCCATTGACTTTAATCACAGGGCATGGCAGTACTAGGAGATGTCCTAGAGGATCTCCTGCATTCCAGGCAAACTCTTCTTAACCCCAATTATGTAGATGAAATCATATTTGTCCTTGATAGTCAGGATCAATCACCCCAGCCAGTACAGTAATTTCCTTCTTTGCCAAAGTGCCCAGGTGGAAGTCTTAACTCCCAGGTCAGTGAAATCATTGTTGTGTTCCCTGGTGGCAGCTCTCCTCCTTTTGGGACTAAAACCTATAGATCAGCAGAGCTTAAGGTTGCAAGGACAGGAGGCAAAAATTTTCCTAGTGGGTCACTAGGGGTAATAGTGAGGGGTGCCACTCCCATTTCCACCCCTTGATTCCTGGACCCATGAATCCTGGTTATGGGAGAAATGGCACCAAAGGGAGGAAGCTGATTTAGAGCATACACAGCCTCCTGGAGAACATTGCCCCAGCCTGCAAGGTATTGCCACTTAGTTGGCACTGTAATTGAGTCTTCAAAAGGCCATTTCACTGTGCTATTATTCCACTGCTTCAGAGTGATGGGGAACATTGTAAGACCAGTGAAGTCCATGGGAATGTGACCATTCCCGCACATCATTTGCTGTGAAATGGGTTCCTTGATCAGAAACAATGCTGTGTGGAATGTCATGGCAGTAGGTAAGACATTCAGTAAGCCCATGGATGGCAATTCTGGAAGAAGCATTGCATGCAGAAAATGCAAACCCAAATCCCAGAGTATGTGTTTATTCCAGTTAAAACATATCACTGCCCTTTTCATGGTGGAAGTGGCCCAATGTAGTCAACCTGTCACCAGGTAGCAGGCTAATAACCTCAGGGAATGTTGCCATATCTAGGGCAGAGTGGGGTCCCTGCTGCTGGCAGTTTGGGCATTCTGCAGTGGCTGTAGCCAAATAAGCTTTGTTGAGGGGAAGTCCATGTTGCTGAGCAAATGCATAACCTCCATCTCTACTTCCATGGCCACTTTGTTCATGAGCCCATTGGGCAATGACAGGAATGGCTGGGGAAAGAAGTTGAGTATTAGCCACAGAGCAGGTCATCTTATCCCCTTGATTATTAAACTCTTCCTCTGCTGAAGTCACCATCTGGTGAGCATTCACATGGGACACAAATATGTTCATGTTTTTTGCCCACTCAAAAAGGTCTATCCACATAGCTCTTCCCCAGACCTCCATGTCACCAATTTTCCAA
Organism: Cabassous unicinctus; assembly: GCA_029593785.1. Taxonomy (NCBI): domain Eukaryota; kingdom Metazoa; phylum Chordata; class Mammalia; order Cingulata; family Chlamyphoridae; genus Cabassous; species Cabassous unicinctus. Next base: position 1,267 of record JAQZBX010054919.1, on the reverse strand, counting down.
TCATGTTCCTTCCAATTCCCTAACCATCCAGCCAAACCATTGGCAAACCCCATGATCAGTGTACAAATGCACTCTGGCCATTTCCTCTTCCAAGCAAAATGAACAACTAGGTGCACTGCTTGAAATCTCCTCACTGGGAAGATTTGCCCTCACTGCTATCCTTCCAGGATGTCCCAGAAAAGGGCTGCAGTGCTGCAGCTGTCTACTATTGGCTGGTACCTGCATATCATGCAGAACCATCTGTAAACCAGGCTCGAGTTTTCTCATCCTCAGTAAACTGAATGTAAGGGACTCCCCAAGAGGCCAAAGCTGTTGGATGGGAAAGACAAGGTAACATGGCAGGGGTGGTGACCCTGACATTTGAGCTACTTCCTCATGTAACTTACTTGTGCCTTGAGGCCCTGCTCAAGCCCTATCTCATATATACCACTTCCACTTAATTATGGAGTGCTGCTGTGTATGCCCAACTTTATGGTTTGGTGGGTCAGACAATACTCAGATCATGATAGGCAACTCAGGTCTCATGGTAACTTGATGACCCATGGTTAAGCGTTCAGTCTCTACTAAGGCCCAGTAGCAAACCAAAAGCTGCTTTTAAAAAGGGGAGTAGTTATTTGCAGAGGATGGCAGGACTTTGCTCCAAAATCTTAAGGGTTTGCATTGTGATTCCCCTATAGGGGCCTGCCAAAGGCTTCAGACAGCATCTCTATTTGCTACTGAAACTTTCAGCACCATTGGATCTGCTGGTCATATGGTCCAAGTGGTAGTGCAGCTTGAACAGCAACCTGGACCTGTCACAGAGCCTCCTCTTGTTCTGGTCCCCAATCAAAACTAGCAGATTTTCTGGTCACTTGGTAAATGGGCCAGAGTAGCACACCCAAATGAGGAATGTGCTGTATTCAAAATCCGAAGAGGCCAACTGAGCATTTTCTGTCTTTTTTGGTCATAGGAGGGGCCAGGTGCAACAGCTTATCCTATACTTTAGAAGGGATATCTCGACAGGGCCCATACCACTGGACATCTAGAAATTTCACTGACGTAGAAAGAACCTGTATTTTTCTTGGATTTATATCCCATCCCCTCTCACACAAATGCCTTACCAGTAAATTTAGAGTCTTTGTTACTTCTTGCTCAGTAGGTCCTATCAACATGATATCATAAATAAAATGGACCAGAGTGATGTCTCATGGGAGGGAGAGATGATCAAAGTCCCTGCAGACAATATTATGACATAGGGCTGGAGAGTTGATATACCCCTGAGGCAGGA
>JAQZBX010054918.1:0-18539 GCA_029593785.1 Cabassous unicinctus | reverse complement strand
TGCCACCGCAGGTAAGCTTGTTAAATTCTTAATTAACATGGGAGTCACTTATTCAGTCGTGACCTGCCACTCCAGACCTCTCTAGCCTTGGTTATGCCTAAAAAGGAAAGTGAATGGGGAATCAAGATCTAGGCCATTTACTAAACCTCACCCCTGTAGAATAAGAAACCTCCTCATATGCCATTAATTAAATGGTATCCCCTCAAGAAGTAAGCTGTTAAAGGCCTCGGGCAAATAAGTGTGTAAAATTCCCTCCTCTGTTCTAATCTGTGCTTACTTTAACTTTGCCAGTTTGTTCATGCCTAGTAACTTGTAACTCAGATTTGGGTTTTGCCTGTTACAAATTGGATAACAATGAAATGTAACATACAAATGAGTCTTTAAATGTCAATACTATCTTGCAATTGGATTTGGGATCTAAAAGAAAGCACATGTAATTAGTTCAACTGCTGGAAAAGATGAAAAAGTTAGCAACATTAACGTTACTAATAAAATAGTGTTAGTTGCTTAATTAATAAACAAAAGTGCCCAGTTTGTTTTGAAGTAAACCTTACTGAAAACTGTAACTAAGAGTTAAGATCATTCTATAGATGCCTTTATATTATAAAACAGCAAAAGGATAATTTCTGAAATTGCCATAACTGGGTGGGTTTCCCTAGACCTACTATTGTGATGGTGATCTTAGACTAATTTACCTTTGTTTATGGTTACTTCAAGACAAGCCTCACCCTACTGTATGCTTGCTAATGTTATGGTAATTCTGAACTGAGTTTGCCTTTGCTTATGGTTATTTCAGGACTGGCCTCACATTTGTAATAGTAACCAATTAATCTATTCCACCCTTTTTTTTATCCATGGCAACTCTGCTCCCTATGGCTTGGGGAAAGGCATATTTGAGACACCGCTGTCTCCTTTCCTTCCACTGGCATTAATAACCCTTTCATGACTATCCAGGTATGGACTCCAACTTACCTACTCTGGGCAAGAGCCCACAGGGACCCCACAAACTTTGAGAAAATTACTGCCTCGAGAAATCCTTAGCCCTTGAGGTTGGATGTCCACTCTTCCAGTCCAGCAGCTGCCGGAGTACTGTTATCTCTGAGGACTGGGGAGTGGGGGGCCTTCCATCTTGAGCGTCAAGCATTCTAAAAGCAGCAAGTCATGAGGGAAACCAGTTTTTCCTGAGACTTCAATGACCTCAGTGAGTATATACTGGAATTAATATTGCTCATCCAAGGTCTGTCAAAATCAAAAGAGGAAATAAGCAATACTCTGAAGTAAAGGAAAATGTTGCAGATTAGATTTTAAAGCATCGGGAACAATTTTGTTATATGCCATTAACTAAAAAGAACAAAATTCTTGTGCAAAACTGCATGGTCACAGTGCAAATTAGAGTAATAAGTTAAACTTATTTTGGAAGTGAATGAAAATTCTAAGTAACATTAGTAAGCTGTGTGTCTAACTCTCTATTTGTGCCTGACTATTTAATCAGTGTATACTTTCATACATCAGGATGGAAATAACAAATTAATAAATGAAAATTCTACCCAGCCCCCCAGGGCCTCCTTCTCTTTGCAAGAGCTATGGGAGAAGAGCTAGGTGTAATAAACTAAGGAAATGTAAGTTTAACTTAAACTCTATCTTCTAGGCAAGGGAAATAAGAATTACAGTTTGTCCTGTAATTCCACAATTTAAACATTTTAACAGTCTTAAAATGAGGATAATTAATAATCCAGTTACCAAATTTCAATAAGTAAAGGAAAACTCCTTGAAAGCTATGAAAAGATCTTTTCTAAATTAAAATAAATTGAGCAATTATAATATATTCCAGAACCTAACAGTCAGTGTTTTTAAGGTTACTCACAATTTTAGAATTTTATTAAAGAGGTTTTACTCTCCTGTAAAGAAAGGAATAAGAACATTTCTTGCATAAACTATAATTGTTCCAATTTTATTTATCTTGGTTGTACTCTCCCTAGGTTTATAGGATACCAGTTAAATAAATTGGCATTATATGTATTAAATCTTTAAGATAATGAAAATTGTAAGTTCATATTTAATGAAATTAAGATCTATCCTAAAGTGAAATGATTAGATTTCACAGAACAGAATGAGGGATGTAAGACAAGACTTCAATGGATAAAGCAAATTTCATTGGCTGCTAATTGTAAGTAAACACGCTTAAGGTAAGGAAACTAGTCTATGTGCTTATGGTTAATTATAAGAAGTTTGTAAAAGCATTGTCTAATCTGAACTACTTAAATGGCTAATTCCAGGAAGCCATAATTAAACAGAAACCTAAACTGATATTGATAACAAAAGCAGTTTCAGAACAGAGAAATCTGTCAGAGCCCACCTCAATCTGCAGTTGATGGTAAGGGAAAGATAATCTTGATTTCACTGGGAATCTTCGGTTTTCATAAAATGGAGAAAGTAGATTTTTCTATACTGCTAAAGTAAAATACCTGTTAATTAAGGTAATCATGGTATAGGTGTAGAAGTAAAAAGTAAAGTACTAAAATAGTTAAGTTCATTTGATATGTTATAATATGCATTGTAAGTATTTAGAAAATGTAGGAAAATTAAAAGAGATAGACTTCAGTATTGTCAAACTCTCTTGTGCATTCAAACCAGGCCCTCAACACCCTGCATGGTACTTCTCCACTTGCGTTATTGTCCAGATCAGTCAATACAACCCCTAAAACAATAAAAGTATCCACCACATCTATGGACATGCTCCTGAAGTGGATGGAGAGTATGTGGCAGTTTTGGACTCCTGTGGCAGCTGGCGATGGCTCAATATGGCTAGATTTACAATGGACATTGCCTCCAGACAGGCTCTGTTTCCTAGTGCCAAAGGGCACTATGCAACAGGCCTGTGAAACACTGGAGCCTCTCTAGGGCCAGTAGTGCTACAGCATGCTGGCTATGTAAGGGACATACCAAGTGGAGCAATAATTACCAGAGTAATGTGAGTGGAACTTAAAGAAACATGATTGGCATTATGGCCTGCTCCATGGAGAGACAACATGTATGGTATTGCAAACCTGCAGCTTAGATTATTAGCTACAGCTCAAACAGGAACTTGTGCATTGATTAATGCATTGATTAGTATTAAGTACTGTACCTATATACTTAATGAATATGATAATATTTCTTCTATTCTGAATCATATGCAGAGGGATAGTGAACATTTTAAAAGTCTTGGTAAACTTAATTCATTTTCTAAGTAGTTAATGAACCTGCCAAAAGGAAAGGCTTTCTTAAGTACTGTCTTTATTTTGCTTGCCATATGCTTGTCTTGTTGTTGTCTATATTGTCTTTGTGAGTTTTTTCTTGGGTAGTGCCTCTCCTCATACCTCTCCTAGCTGTCCTAGACATAACCACCCCCAAGGGAACTGGGATTGGCAATTTATACCAATCCTAGCAGGTGTACCACAAACTCTCCCTAGAGCATAGAAGAAACTAGCCATTCCTTAGAAGTACTAAGGCTAGTAGACACCCTTGCCACTGTGGTGCTGCAAAATCACAGAGCCCTAAACATGCTAACACTGGCACAGGGAGGAACCTGCCTGTTCCTCAAGGAGGAATGTTTTTCTACATAAATTGCTCCAGAACTGTCCTAGACAACATTTGAAACCTCCAAGATCAAGCCCATCAACTTCATGAGGATGTAGCCTCTGGAGGCACCTGGCATTTCTCACTCTGGTGGTCTAGTATATCATGGCTGGCTCCCATTTTGGGGCCACTTACCACCATCTTTATCCTTTTAGTAGGACCATGTATCTTCAAAATTCTAACTTAAATTTATTTCTTCCAGAATCAAAGCCTTTCAGAACAAGATATTAGTCCTGTGGGGATTTCATCCAGTTCCAACCATGGTGCTGGACTCATCTTCCCTCAACCTCAGTAGAATAGCCAGAGGGTTTTATATCTTGTCAGGCAGGAACTATTCTCCCTAACCAGCAGGAAGCACCTACAGAAGAATAACCATCACCCTTCAGCTCCCATTTAAGAATAAGGGTATAAACTCTCTGAGGGGGGAGTTGAAGCCAGTTAATATAGGAAACAGGGAAGATGGTCATAGGTGGGACCTGGCAGATTACATAGCCATGATATCCCACCCAGAAACCCCCTGAGGCAAGACAGCTACTAAGAACAAAGCCAGAAAAACCTCAACAAGACCCTGGACATGAGGTCCCATTTGGAACTCTTTCCAGGGTCAAAAGGAAGTCCCAGATAACCCCAACAAGCCTCCCCATTGGTCCTGGATAACTCCAAATAAAAGTCCTCATGATTGGTTCCCTGAGAGCTAACAGGTGTGGCAACCAATCTGAACAGCAAACAACTGGGGCCTCACTCCAACATTAGGAAAGGTGAGGAGGAAAGGCCTTAAAAAGGCCTAAACTGGGGCCCCAGATGCACATCTCACCCTGCAGCACACCCAGACCCATGCCTGGGGCTGTGTACTGTTTTTCTTTTCTTGTTTCTTAATAAACTCTATACTCCCTTACCTAAAACAAACAAACAAAAAAATGCCTTAGACTTTACTAAAAACTCAGAAACATTAAAATAAAAAGAAGTTTCATTCTGTTCTAATAGACCAAAGGTTTTTCCCTAAAATTGTAAATAGAAATATATAACTCAAATTTCTGTGTGAGCCCTTCACCCTGCAAAATTACTTTATTCTACTCTTGTGTTTAGTATATAAATATACACTCTAAATCATAAATGCACAAAATATTTGTTTGCTTCATTGTCAATGTAAGCATTTTAATGGTATGGACATTGGAAATTATGACTGCTAATGGAAGATTTCAGAATAGCAATGGAGGACTGTTTACTAAACCACACTCCCACCCACAATATGTGACACATTGTACTTTAGGAATTTACGATTTTCTGTCACATACAGCAGTTGCTTGGGGTTATGTCACTATAGTTTTACCAGCATTGCTGCAATGGCTATAAGCATAAAGTGAACCTTGTTTTGCTATAAATTTTCCACAGTCTGTGAGGAAGTCAGCAGTATAGTTGAATTCACACTGGTGGTAAAAAGACTGGCATTGTCAACTGTGATTATGATAGGCAGTAAAACTGGAGCAAAGATGCAGCTCATGGTACATGACATTTTACAAAACAAAGAAAACCAAAAATGATATAGTGTTCAAAGACAACATTGAAGATGACGTTCCTTATTCCCTGCAAACAGAGATTATCTTTGCTTCCCTCCACTTCCTCCTTCTTCCTCTTACCTTTCTATTTCTATTCTCTCTCTTAGTTTAGTGCCTAAGTAATCAGTTGATGTTTGATAGCCATGTCATAAAACCCAAAGAATGCACATATATATCCACTTAAGTTTCTTTAATATACAATTTGTTACTTTTGAAAAGTTAATATTCTATTGTCTTTTGGTTTGAATATACTGATAATTTTGGCACATATTATCAGACTTCTCCATTCATAATTAATAGGCAAATTATAGATTTTTAAACTCAACTTTATCCTCAAAGCACTTAGGCACTTTTGAAATCATGTCTCATGTTCTCCTTTGTGATTCATTAACTAAGAGAAGGCTAAATTTTCAAAACTGGAAAAGATTCTACCTTTAGCATTCATTAAACTTCATTATACTAAATAATGCTAATATGAGAAAATAATTAATAAAACAAAATCAGTCAGTCTTTTAATAACATAGCTTCTGCTTGTCAGTTTTTATTTTAGGAGAATTTTATTTTTTTTAAGGGTAGTAAAATAAAGTCAATATTAAACTTCCCTGTTTACAGAGGAGGTGTATGAGAAAGTCCTAATGATCCTCTTCCACCTCTCTGGAGAAGAGGTGCATATTTGAAAGTGCTACAATCCCATTGCATTTTCTTCACCATGCTGTTTGTAAGAAAAAAATTAATTTAAACATATTTTAAGTGTTAGTTTGATTGTGTATATGGTAATTAGCACTGCTCACCAGTACATTACATCTTCCTTTCCTTCTGGCACAAGGTGGGGGATATACTTTCCACATCCTAGAAGTAAATATTATCATATAGCTTCCTATGCACAATGAATTACAGCCTTCTTTCTGTCCCCTTTGTAGTTATCATGGTAGCATCTGTTGATGTGGAGATTCCACAAGGTTAATGCATTCCAGAATGCTGTGACATTAAATGGAAGACAGCTGTCTTGGATAGTCCAAATTGATGTGGAATAGCATTGTAAGAAATACACTTTTGTTCTAATGCCACTGAGATTCTGGTGTTGCTTGTTAACAAAGCAAAATATGGACAATTCTGTCAAAAAATAACCTACTCCAAACTCAATTAAATGTTGCATAAGAATCTAAATTATATCATAGACCTTTGCTTTGCATTACAGCTACATATCTTAAAGCAATTGTATATAAGTGACATCATCAAATGGGCTAATTAAAAATTTATACACATACATTTGAAAAATGTTTTAATATACAACCAAAAATTAACATAATGTATGCATATTCCTATTTAAAGGACAGAAAAACCCAGAATACCAAATTGTATTCATCTGATACTTATGAGTTAAAACACAGACATATTATTCATTAGCAGTAACTAAACAAAGAAAGAATCTCATAAACTGAAAAATAAGCCATTCTTGGATATGGTGCATAGATAGTAAAAACATCGACCAACTTTATAACAGAACATAAAGGAAATTAAACTGAGCTTCCTAGGCATATGCAAGATGGGAGAAATTAATAGCCCACACGTATAATGAAAACAAATTACAGAGCTCCCCACAAAAATTCTCAGAGTGAAAAGAAGAAATCTACTCTAAGATATGATGGAAAAAGAACAACTGTGTCATCTATAACATCAAATCAAATATAAAAATGGAATGAAGATTCCCACATATAAGCAGGATGGAAAACAAAATCATGGTAAATATTAAAATAAAGTATATGGAGAAGAAAGAAAACATTGAAATAAGCAATAAAGAATAAAGGAAAGAAAGAATATAAAGAGAGAACTTAATCTAAAAGAAAATATAAACCAAGAAAATAATTTTCAGGAGATCTTTCATGTTATGAAATTACACAGAGAACATAAATTTAAAAACTAATAGGTTTAGGAAATAAATGAAAAGATATTTCAGGCTTAAGAAATAAAAACAATAGCCAAAATTTTAAAAATATTAAAATGTTTGAAGCAAATAAAAAATGAAACAGAAAACTTCAAATAATGCTTGTAAGAAGTAAGCAAGGCTAGTGGAAGCAAATGAAGAAGAAAACAATTTTGCAAGAGTCAGGGCACTAAAAAATGAATAAGGAGGTGAGAAGAGACAATTCACTGTGAGTTTGTGTAATCAGTGTCTTTCAAGTGGAGACTCAACAAAATGGAAAAGAAATCATTCAAAAATAAAACCGAGAACAGTTCTAAAAATAACTGTACTTTATAAAGGAGAGTGCTCCATATACTCCAGGAAAAGTCAAATCAAAGTTTTAAACACCAAGACATATGAAGGTCAAGCATAAAAGGAAAATAGAGCTATGATATATGTTAAAGCTATGCTATAAAAACTGATGCTGAATGAGGAAAGAATGTAATACCAAAGGAGAAAAAGAAAGAAATTTTGGTAGATAAAACAGCATGGGTAAAGATTAAAAGGTAGGAATGAGTATCATTTTCAAGAAGGGAATTTAAAAGTCTATGTAAAAGATCAATTCTAGGGAGTACTGTTATATAAATATGAGAAGCAGTAAATATAATACATGTATTAGTCAGCCAAAGGGGTGCTGATGCAAAGTACCAGAAATCTGTTGGCTTTTATAGAGGATATTTATTTGGCATAAAATCTTACAGTTACAAGGTCCTAAAGAGTTCAACTCAAGACTACTTTCTCACCAAAGTCAGCTGCCACGTGCTAAAGCAACATAGCAGGTGATCTCTGCTTGGTCTCTCCTTCCTTCTTCCACTTAAGGCTCTGTGGGCCCAGCTTCTTCCAATCTCAGTTGTAGACTGGTGTAGCGCTAGTCTCTCAGGGCTTCCTATAACAGTCTAGCATAGGACTCATTTATTTCCAGGCCTTATCAGCTGGTCAGCTACTGTGTTCTCTTCAGCTGCAAACTATCAAGCAAATGGCTCAGATCATTCTGGGGCCCCTGGATCAAAATGACAAAGCTCTCTCCTCTTCCATATCTTCTTCTGTGTCTTCTTGAGTGAATGATCTTTTATATCAGCCCACCAAGGGATTTAACCTGAGTCACACCCTACTGATGTGGTTGAATCAAAGCCCTAATCTTAACATAATTTAATCAAAGACATCTCAGCTAAATATAGCACAATCAAAGAGTATCATGCCCAGAGGAACAGACCAGTTTACAAATATAACTATATCTCTTTTTGGGGTTCATAAATAATCTCAAACTACCACACTCCACCCTCTGAATCCCAAAAAAGATGTTACAATATTCCAAAACACCTTAAATTCTTTCAGTTAGCAATGCTAAGTACAAAATCACACCACAATCAGTTCATAGAAATAGTTTTTCTTGGGACAAAGTCCCCTCTGGGTGTAGACCTGTGAAACTTACAAAACAATTTATCTGCTTCCAATATACAAATGGACAGACATAAGATAAAAGTTTGCATTACCACAAGGAGAATTTGGGAGGGAAATATGCATAACTGCTCTCCAGCAGTTCTGGAAACCTGCAGTGATTGCGCATTAGATTTCACAGTCTGAGAGTCATTCTTAAAATAATGGTTTCTTTGCCTCTAGGCCTTATGTGGACCCACCCTTTCCACAGGCTTGCCCAATGGCCATTTCCTTGGTTCCATCCTCATCAAGCATCTGGGTGGTGACCAAGCTCTAGACCTCATCTTCTGAGAACATTGGGGTGATGGCCACAATTTCCGCAATCTCTGGGGTAGAGTATCAACCTCCTTAGTACAGTGAAGTTGTGGCAATATTCTCCCTAATCTCTGGCATACAGGCCCAATCTCCTCAGAACAGTGAGGTGGTGACCTGGCCTTCCCTTAATCTATGGGTAACAGGCCCACCTCTCTCAAAACAATGAGGTGTCAACCTGACTCTCCCCAACCTATGAGGACCATACCCACCTCTCTCAGAGCACTGGAGTACTGCACTTTCCCCAACCATTGAGGAATGTACTCCACGCTCTCTGAAGCCTGGGGTGGAAAAACTCTCCCTGAACAGTGGGATGGAACATCCACTCTTTTCAAATGCCAGGGCAAACTCATCTTCTCTGTACACATGGGTGGGATTCCTCTCTGAGCGCAAGGACATATCTTAATTCCAGACCTCAGCTTCAAAGGTTTTCCTCTTAAAGCTCTTTTCCCTTCCATCTTACCCTTTCATGTTCTATTTAGTTCAGCCTGACAGTGGTTTTGTTCATATAGCTCTTGCAAAAAACTTGTCGGTTTAGCATGCAGGAAACAAGGGTCCAAGCCATCAGACAGTAAGACTTTCGACAAGTCTTTCCTAGATAACTGCATTTTCAATCCTGACTTAGAAGTCCCAAGTTTAGTTAATTCCAAAAATGGGGCACTATTGTTTAGGGACTTGATTTCCAGAGGCTTAGAATTTATGGAATCAGTTTTTGGTTACTTTGTGCCCAACAATTCAGTTCTCAGCTTATCTCTTTCATCTAGCATTTTGCTATAAGATGCAAGGAGAAGCCAAAGCTGCATTTTCCACATTTAGTTTTGAAATCTCCTTGCTAAACGTCCAAGCTCATAATTTTAAAATTCTGTCTTCCATATAATATCAGGTGTCAATCTTGCTAAGTACTCTGCAACTTTAAAACACAGATCACTTTTCTTCCACTTTCCAATAATGTTTCATCATTTACTTCTACGTCCTCATCAAAAGTCTCTCTAGTGTCCATATTCCTATCAACAGTCTCTTCAAAGCAATCTGGGCCTTTCCTACCAAATATCTCACAATTCCTCCAAAAAGTACCCCTTACCCATTTATAAAACTGTTCTAGCATTTTTGGCAACTGCAAAAGCATGACCCCACTTTTGTTACCAAATTCTGTATTAGTCAGGCAAAGGGGTGCTGATGTATAGAACCACAAGTCTGTTGGTATTTACAAAGGGTATTTATTTGGGGTAAAAGCTTACAGTTACAAGGTCCTGAAGAGTCCAACTCAAAGCTGCTTTCTCACCAATGTCAGCTGCCATGTGTTAAAGCAACATGATGGGTGATCTCTGCCTGGTCTCTCCTTCCTTATTCCTCTTAAGGATCCATGGGCCCAGCTTCTGATCTCAGCTGTAGGCTGGCACAGGGCTTATCTCTCAGGGCTTCCTGTATCAGTCTAGCATAGGACTCATTTATTTCCAGGCCTTATCAGCTGCTCAGCTGCTCTGTTCTCTTCAGCTGCAAAATATCAAGCAAATGGTTCAGATCTCTCCAGGGCCTCAGGATCAAACATGACAAAGCTCTCTCCTCTTTAGTATCTTCTTCTGTGTCTTATTGAGTGAGTGCCCATTTATATCAGCCCACCAAGGGTGCGAGGACTTAACTTGAGTTACACCCTACTGACATGGTTGACTCAAAGCCCTAATCTTAACATAATTTAATCAAAGACATCTCAGCTGAATATAATACAATCAAAGGGTAACATGCCCAGAGGAACAGACCAGTTTTCAAACATAAACCTTATCTTTTTTGGGTTTCATAAATAATCTCAAACTGCCACAGTATGTTAAGAAATAAAACAGGAAATAAAATTTCTGAGAAAGAATGTGAAATGTCATTGTGTTTATCTTAAAAATATTTTGATGAAGTTATGTAGAGTATTTTAGAAAAGGAAAGAAATATAATCAAAGAAACTACAAGCTTATTATAGTAATCTTAATGCTGAATATGAATCATGGGCATGGAGACAAGGTGAATGAAACCAAAGATGGATACAATTAACATACGTTCGGGGGAAAAATAGAGTTTTATGGTAGTGACAGAGAAAGAGAACTAAATTACTTCATTTTCCTTGTGTTGTATTTGAATGGTGGCATATCCAATTGGGAATGTCTGAAAGTAATTTGAAATATGGAACTTATCTGAATTTACAAATATCAAAAGAAAATTGAAACTTGAAGCCAGGAGAGTGGATGAGTTCTTTGAGCAAGAAAATATAAAGGGGAACAATGGAGCCAAGATTCATTAATACTCAGAGGGTGTAAAGAAGTAGCAATATAGATAATGAGAGTAAAAGCTGCTAGACAGGTAAAAGGAAAAGCAGTGTAGTCTAGTATTCAGAGACCAAGGATGAAAATTATTTCACCAATATATTGATTGACAGTTAACAGTACCAATTAGATTTCAATCTGGGAATCAGATTCTCTATGGATTATGTTATAAGGAATTTTTAAAAGTAAGAATTAGCATGCAAATTTTTAGAAGATAGGAGAGTGGAGGTCTGGAAGGAAAGCTGGAGGATTAAAGGAGTCCCCAACCAGCATGGCCAGTCACAAATGAGGCCACAAAGCTCCTAGAGAAATCTACAGGAGAAGTTCATGTGGCCAAAGTCAAGCATCTAATTGGAACTGCTTTTGGGTTTGAGGGCCAGCAATCAGAAAGAAAGGCTGGACATGGGGTGGAGATGCTTTATTTCTGTCTGTCCTTACAACTACTTACCTACACCTTCATGGAGCAACGTTCATTGCTGCACTTCTATTCCCAAATCTCTTACAAGTAACTCCAAAGACCAGTGTTCACCAGGAACTATTCAGGAAAGAGTACGTTGTGAAACAGAGTTCCTGCCTAACCAAATTCACTCACATAAAGAGGCAAAAGTTTAGGAAGATTGGAAGTATTACATTGGGTTTCATAATTAGGAAATTAATTTTCTAATTTGCTTCTTATGTAAAAATGTGACAAACTAAGTTAAATTCCAAGGGATTAAGATAGAGTAAGGGAAGTGGATGTGCCTCAAGCGATTGGTGAAGGCAAGCTGGCCCACATGGGAAGCTGGCCCAAGTGTAGAGCTGGCCCACGTGGAGTGCTGGCCCACACGGAGTGCTGGCCCATACAGGAGTGCCGGCCTGTATGGAGTGCTGGCCCAAGCGGAGAGCTGGAGAAACAATATGATGCAACAAAAAGGGACACAAAGGAGAGACAATAAGAGACACAGCAGACCAGGGACCTGAGGTGGCTCAAGATTGAGCACCCCTCTCCCACTCCGGAGGGTCTCAGGATTGGTTCCCAGTGCTGCCTAAAGAGAAGAACACACAGTGAATGGATGCAGAAAGCAAATCTTTAAAAATAAAAAGATAGAGTAATTTATTACCTATGATTATAAGTAAGTAGAAATTTTGTTGTGAAATAAAGGAAAGAAATTTAATTAGCTAAATATATTAGCAGAGTGGGGAGCAAGAATGGTGAACAACTGCCAATGGGTATAAGAATTCTTATGGGAGTCTTGGAATGTTGTAATATTTGAAATAATTCTATGAAAACGTGAAAAACCATTGATTTATATGCTTTAAAGGGGTGAATTTTATGGTGTTTAAAATGTATCTCAATAAAGATGCAAAAAATTTCATTTTGAAACAATCATACAAAAAGCAAAAATAGATCTACCTTGTTTTACATTGGTTCTTTCTCTGTACCACTTTCTCTAGTCAATGCATGTTTGAATATGTGTATAAATAAGAATTCTACACTTAAATGACTTATTGACTTGGACTTATTAATTCCTATCCTTACCACTATCTCTTGTTTGTAGTTATGGTTTTTTAGCCTTCTTAGGTAAAATATTTCTGCTCTATTTTCTGCTTTATTTTTGTGCATAATCATATTCTTTCATCTTTAGCTATAAGCCAATTGAAATGGGATATAAAAATATATCCAGATGCCAACAGGATATTACAAACTTCTTTGAAATTCTTTGTATTACTCCTATGTCCATGTGGTCTGGAGGTTTTAAAGTCCAACTCTTCTGATCAAAGCTTGCAGGTAGCTAATTTGAGATGTGCCTATTAATAGTACTCAAATAAATCTGATCTTGGGGTATGGTGAAGCATATGGAAATTGGTATTCTAGGTGTTAAAGCAGATCTTTATAACAAAATTTCACATGTAATGTTTTGTAGCTGGCAGAAATAGAAGATAACATTTAGAGAAGTTTTATTTAACAACACATGATTTAGCCTTTTCATGCCTGAAGAGATTCTTATTAATTAAAAGGGACTTATGTCATCTTCCCTTATACATACATGGTATAGAAAATCTGAAACTACATATTTATCTGTCAAGGATATTTGAATTTAAGACGGTAGCAAACCATAAGCTATAATACTATGAAAAATTTAGAATAAAACACCAAAGTAGTACTCCTAACATGTAGACACTTCTAAAGTCAACTGATTTGGCTAACCTAGCATTCTTTAAATGCCATTGCTAGTCTATTTATTTAACTTCCTTCCTTCAATTTCTCTCTGTTTTATCAGCTAATCGACCCCCACTTTTTAATTATTCAGTTTGAATGACCTAGCATTTAGAGCTTAAACATAATGTATAACCTTTCCCAAATAGCCATCTTACAATCATGTGGTAGCAATTAATCTGCAGATTATTAATGACCTTAGATGCATATAACCTTAATTAAAAATGTTCTTTGGCATAGAGAAATGAGAGTAATAAAAAACAGTAGAATTTCAATGAAGTTGAAAAAATTTGAGTATTTTGGATTGCTTGCAGTGAAAGTTCTTTCATTAAATGAACAGAAAGAATCTTAAAGAATACTAAAATATATATGTATATAAATATACACATATTTATATCTATAGATACATATACACTTGTGCAATGCAAATTACATCTCAATTTTTAATGTTGTAAAAGAACAAAAGAATGTATGAAAACAAGTAGACGTTCTGATATAAATCCATCTCATTTATCCCTCAAATTATATAATCCTAAGAGCTCATCCTTGAAATAAACTAGATCTAACTAGCTTTGATAAAACTTATTAATTCACTGTACTGTATTTTCTCACAATGCCCACCATTTTGAACAAAGAACACAGGATTTCTTGTCAAATCTAGAGAGCCATGCTAAGGAATCAGATCAGTTCTGGGTTCTCCATTAAGTCCATGAGGAACCAGAGAAGGTCTGTTTTCTTGAAAAAGGAACTTATTGAAAGATAGCCACCCCCACACACACACATGAATGAAGTAATGGAGAACAAATTTGGTTCTTCAAAAAATGTGGGATTTTATCAAATATACAAAGTCAATTTTGATTAGAGATGCCAATAAACTGCAATTCTCTCCTTATGTAGCTCATAAATTAGTACTGAGCATGTACTAGCCTTGCCTCATAATAAGACAGTATTCTTTTTAGAATACTGAAGAGAAATGCTTATTTAAGTATTCATTAATTTACTTTTATTTCATTTAAAAATTAATATTTTTAAATCTTTCCATGTGCCAGACCCAGTTGAATTAAGACAAAAATGGCCTATGAGGCTTTTTCTGAGAGATGTGAAGGAGAAAACTTTTAAAAGGTGTCTCATAAAATTTGTCTCCGTGTGCCTGAGCTCTCTGACTAGCCTAAAATATTAATAGAAAGTAGAATGCTTATGGAGGAAGGACAAAAGGAGGGAAAAAAAGAAGAGGACAACTGGTCCATAAATGCTGTGTATGGTCTTATAATGGAAATCACAGCTTGTCAAAATATGGAATCAAGATTACTCTTGTAACCTTGGAAGGTTACAAGAGTATTGTGAACCTTCCATTAATTAGTTTTTAATTGAACTGTAGTGAATCATAATTCATTTAAAAAGGTAAAAGAAATAAGAGGAAACGTGTATATTATTCTCATTATCCTGACTTTTTTTCTCCACCCTTTTATGATTTTTTTAGCCAAATAGCCCATATGTATTTCTACCCTTGGGGAAGATCCATTTTAATGGAAAGAGCTTCATCCTGACTACTCAGTAAAAATTGCGTTTTACTTTACTGCCATTCACATTTTATAGACACAGGTATCAAAGAGCAATTAAGTCAAGTGGCTTACAGTTATGGCTAGCAGTATGACTAGAAATCGGGTTATCTTCTCATGATTTATAACTCGAAATTATAAAAAGAGAATATGTATCATAAATATTGGTAATATATTATAGAAATAGAAAATATATTAATTGCCCATGGATGAACTACATATTATATTATAGAACCAAAAGGCAAATTTATAACTGCACATGGTGTATTGATTGTTTTTCTTTACCTGCCACATTCAGAGCTGAATCGTTGGGAGCACTGCATGACAAAGTTTCAGATGCACAACTTCCTCTAGCCAGAAAAATCTAATAAGGGAAGAATTTAGTTTTCTGTTTGTTTTATATATATATATAGCCAGAACCTAGAACAACGGGCGGTTCATAGTTGGCACTCAGTACAAACTGGTTAAATAAATGAAGGAGGCATAAGACTCTATCAAGCCATTACTATTTTGTTCTTTTCTAGAGTGGCAAGGAATAGAGAAGAAAGCAAGAGCATGATCCATAATGCTTACTTCTTTTCAGCAGTACTACACCCCCATCCACTGCAGTGCTTCTTTTGACATAACTGTCCCTCACACTCACGTAGCCCAGTGTTGTGCTTGAATATTTGCCATGGCCACCAGCTACAAGCTAAGGAAGCATGCAGGAAGATTTGCCTGCACTTTTTATAATGCACCCCCTCCCCCGCCCCGCAAACACATATAATATTTTGCCCGTGAATGAGATAACTTACAAAGAGCAAAATGGGTGTCATGAAAGAATTTTTAAAAATAAAATCTATACAAGGCTGCTATATAGATTAGGGAGGAAAAGAGAAAAAAACATTAGTAATAGTAATTTATATTTATAATATGATGCATTATAGTAAAACCAGTTCATAAATATGCTTCATAATAAAAATTAATTACATTTCTTTGTGGGAAGATTATTTTGACCCAAGATAACAATAACAACAACAAAAATACAGCAATAGTCTATTAGAACAAATAAGGCTTATGTTAAGCAACTTAAATTATTACTCAATATTCAAAAATCTATTTAAAATTACTCTCTTTTAGAATTTCATTAAATATAGTTTATTATTTGCCTCTTTTTATAATATTTTAATATTACTTTCAACAAAATATAAGACAGCTCATTAAATATAATAATGAACATATATTTAGGTTAACTTTTTGAAATAGCTTTTAGTGACTATTAATACTTTGTATGTATTATCTTTCAATAACCTCCAACATTAAAAGTTACTAAATTAAAAATAAAAAGCAGAGTTGTTTTTTTTCCCTGAAAGTCATAGTCTATTTGCTCTATTCAGAAGAATCACATAAAGATGTAATTAATGAGGCAATTGTTACTTGACTAGATAGATGAAACACATACCAATGCTAAATGAGTTCCTATAACAGGTGGCCCAGTTAATCAGTTTAAGGAACTCATCTAAAACCTTTTGCCAATTTTATCATTACCTAGATTTGCAATCTGAATTATTTTGATATTGTAATAAAAACAGTCTCTTGGGTGCTCAAGTTCATTAAAAGTTTACAAGGTTTTGTTCAGGAAGTTAAAATTTCAACATGTTTCTCAACACCAACTTTCTTTTAAATTAATATTAAAGACAAAAAGGTACAGGCTAAACATGCAATTTAGATGGGAAAAAATGGATACAATAAAGACTGAGAATTTTTCACAGATATTTGAATTGATCAAAGATGGAGAAATTTTATATAAGCAATGAAAATATAAAATTAAAATGAACCAGGTATTAAATTGTTAGTGTGGAATTCATGTTTGTGAAGAGCATGAAGCAAAATATTAAGTTACTAATGAAAATAACAGGGCTAGGCTTTTGTACCTCTGTGCCTTCCCCTTCCTTGCTCTTCTTCTACCAATGCCTTGACCTGCAGCATTAAAGCTCTGCTCAGTTTCTTAGCTAGAAACGGACCTGGGCTGGGGCTGCTTTAATGAAATCAGTCAAACCATATTATGGGACCCATCTCACCATAATCTTGCTGCTGTGGACCTATAAACAGTTGCACTCATTACCACTGATATGCAGGGTTTTTTATTTTATTTTATTTTATTTTATTTATTTTATTTTATATATATACAATTTGCCTTCTGCTTTACGTAAGGGGACATGCTAGTTCCCTAGTAGATGTGGAGCCTTGTGCACTGATTTCTTTCATTCATTTGGTAATTTATTAAGTAAATATTAATAGCAACTACCATGTAGTAGGGTCTCTTAGTTTCTAGAAAGAGTAATGAACAACACACTGATCTGCCTGTTAGGGAGATTAGGAGGACAGATTTAAGTAAGCAGTTATTTATATTTAGGGGAAAAAAAACATATTAGAGCTAAGCCAAAAAGCTTTGGGAAGAAAAAAGATGGATATCTAATCTAGTCACAGGCAACAGATAATTCTTTCTGAAGTATGTAAATTGAGAACTGGAGTATGAGGAATTTTCTAGGAAAGAATGAGAAATGAATTAAAAGGGCATCCTAGGCAGAATTAAAGTATATGAAATAATAGACCAGCTCTATGAGAAAGAATTTAATTCCTAGATTTTCCACCAATTCAGAGTGGCTATGAAGTGCAACAAGATGACAAGGGAGAGAAGAGACTAATGGGAGGACGGAAAGATATGACTGTTAAATAAAAGCAAAACTGCACTTAATTAAGGAGAGTATTCAAAAAGCTGATTACAACTGGAGAATTCTCTGACCTCAAGGTCTGCAAGCATTTCAAAATCAAGCGTTAAATGGGGAAGGGTAAATTTGGAGAGAACAAACTTTTAGTGGAAATTGAGCCAGAGGTGAGCAGACAGCATGATTTGATTGAGAAGGTGTACAGGAAATGTTTCTGTGATGGGCCAGTTCTTGGAATGAGATGTTAAGGGGGATGGTCGGTATCCTCATGCTTACCTAAACTTGAAGGAGAGTCAAAGTTCAGGGCCTGTAAGGTGGAGAGAAGCCCAACTAAATCAAATCAAAGAGTAATTGTGAACAGTTGGTCAGGACACAAGCAACCTGTCTATTCAGTATCTTCCAGCCTGTTGTTCTTGGGGAAAGAGTCCTAATTTTTAGCTTCCTATCAGTATGCTATCCACTCTAAATGGACTGATTCCTCAGGCCCATAGTGCCACCATCAATGCAACTTTGATCATCCTGCTCACTAGCTCTGCCGTAACTGGTTTATAAATCTTGCAACACTGTGCACTGGAAATTGTGATAACCCCAAAGGCCTCCCTTTCATGCACCACCTGGCTAGATCTCATCTTCCTTTAGCTCATAGCCAGTCTTCTCTGCTAATTTACCAGCCCAGCCCTGAGAGATATTAGGGAGTGACGCTCAGATCCAAATCTATCCTCCTCTGTAGCTCTCTGTTCACATGTCACTGTCTCCTGAGGAATTGGGGAAACTTTAGAGAGACACTTTCTGGCTGCCAAATCATTGCAGGAGTATCAATATAGAGAAGAGAAATTAACAAATGAAATGAAATGTGATGATTTCGAATTTATATATATATATA
>JAQZBX010054917.1:5845-18613 GCA_029593785.1 Cabassous unicinctus | reverse complement strand
GGCCATCGATAGTATCAGTCATCTCACTTTTCTCTGTTTTCATTGATAGACACCAAACTTTTCCCATTACCATTAAAGTCACTTTTATTTTTATAATTTGCATTTAAACTCATCTTCCATATAGATTTGAAAGCACCTAAAATTTACATATTTCATGCATTTTTAATTATTAGAAGTGTTTTACTGATTTAGCTCTTTTATTTAGGTCATTGATAAAATTTGAGCTACCTTTGGTATATAGTGTGAGGTAAGGGTCTCTGTTGGTTTGGAGCTGCATGTACCCCAGAAAAACATGTTATTAAACTTAATCCATTCCTGTGGGTGTTAATCTATTATTAGTAGGACCTTTTAATAAGGTTTCTTGAGTTAAAGTGTGACCCCACTCAATCAGGATGTGTCTTAATCCTGTTATTGGAGTCCTTTATGAGCAAAATGAAATTCAGACAGAGAGAAAGAAAGTCATGGGGAGTAAGAGCTGAAGGTCAACAGAGCTCAGAAGACAAGGGACAAGTAAGGAGAGGCAGCCATGTGCATTGCCAGGTACCCGAGGATCCCAGAACCAAGGATCACAAGCAGCCAGCCCCAGAGCGCCAACCTTTGGAAAAAAGAATCACCTTGATGGCACCTTGATTTGTACTTTTTCTTAGCATCAAACCCACGAGCAAATAAATTCCCAATGTATAAGCCAACCCACTGCATGGTATTTGCTTGAGCAGCCCAGGAAACTAAAACATCATCCAATTGTGGAAATTTTGTCACAGAAACATTTGGTGAAGACTATTCTTTCTCCATTGAATAGTGTTGGAAATCTTCTAAAAAATCAATTGGCCATGAAAGAAAGTTAGAGAATAATCTCGGGACTGATTAACATAGTGAACCCAGAGTTGGATGGATTGTGGTTAATAGTACAAATATAAGAATGTTCTTCTATGAACTAGAAGAAATGTACATCACTATTGCAAGGTGATAAGAATATGGAGATGCATGGGAAAAATACAATTAATGTAACCTATGGGCTATAGTTAAAAGCAATATTGTAATGTTCTTCCATCAGTGTCAAAGAAGATACTGTGTTAATAATGGGAGTATTGAAAAATATACCAAATACACCCTATAGATCATAATTAGTGGTAAGAGTCTGATGATATCTCATAACCTGTAACAAATGTTCCACAACAATGTAAGGTGTTGGTGAAGGGGTGTTGTATGGAATTCTGCACATGTGTATGATTGTTTTATAAAGTCACAACTCCCCTAATAAATTATATGTGTATAAAAAACCAATTGGCCATAGATGTATGAGTTTACTTCTGTATTATTAATTCTGTTACAGTGGTGTACACGTCTATCCTTATGGCAATGTCACACTGTTATAATTACTGCAGCTTTACAGTAAGTTTTGAAATTGGGAAGTACAATTCCACCTATTTTGTTTTTCTTCTTAAATATTGTTTTGGCTATTCAGGGACCCTTGCAATTTCATATGAATTTGATGATCAACTTTTCCATTATTTTTTTTAAAGGGCATTGGAATATTGATAAGTATTACATTGAATCTATAGACAGGTTTGGGTAGTTTTACCATTTCAACAATATTAAGACTTTCAATCAATGAACATGGGATATCATTCCTTTTATTTGTGAATTCTTTAATTTCTATTGGTAGTATTTTGCAGTTTTCAGTGTACAGAATTTCAATATCCTGATTAAATTTATTCTTAGGTATTTTATTATTTTTGATGCTATTTCAAATGGAATTGTTTTCTAAATTTCTTTTTTGAATTGCCCTGCAATGTTGCTGAGTTCATTTATTAGCTTTAGTAGTCTGTATTTAGTAGTCTGTATTTAGTAGTCTGAATTTTTGCATCAGGTCATCTGTTAATAGGTTGTTTTACTTTTCCAGTGTTTTGAGTCTTTTCTTTTCCTTGTCTAATTTCTCTGGCTAGAACGTCCAGTATTATGTTAAATTGAAGTCAAGAAAGTAAACTCCTTGCCTTGTTTCTGAACTTAAGGGGAAACTTGCAGTCTTTCACTATTATGATGTTAGTGTGGGTTTTCCATAAATGCTCGTTGGTCATATTGTAGATGTTAACTGCTATTCCTAGTTTTCTGAGTTTTGTATTCATGCAAAGATGTTTAGTTTTGTCAAATGCTTCTTCTGAATCGAGATGATCATATATTTCCTCTTAATTCTATTAATCTTGTGTATTATAATGATTTTCTTATGTTGAACTACCTTTGTATTCCTGAGATAAAGAACACTTGGACATAGTGTATAATCCTTTCAGTATGCTATTGGATTTGCTTTGCTACTATTTTAAAAGGGTTTTTACATCAATATTCATAAGGGACAATAGTCTGTAGTTTTCTTTGCTTGTGGTATTTTTGTCTGGCTTTGGTATCAGGGTATTGCTGGTCTCATAGAATGAGTTAAAAAGTATTCTGCCCTCTTCTAGTTTTCAGAAGAACTTAAGAAGAATTGGCAATAATTCTTCATTAAATGATTAGTAAGACTCATCAGTGAGGTCTCTGGTCAGGGACTTTTCTTTATGGATTCAATGTCTTTATTTCTTATAGGTCTGTTCAGACATTCTATGACTTCTTGAGTTAGTTTTCTTAATTTGTGCTTTCATTCCATTGCATTAATGTTAACATGTTGTTTCTTTTATTCTTTTTTCTCTAAGTATTTTCTAATTTTCCTGTGATTTCTTTGACCCATTGGTTGTTTAAGAATGTGTTGTTTAAAGTCTAGTTGCTTTATAATTGTGACAAGTTGAATTTTGTGAATCCCAGACAAAGATTATATTCTGAAACGAATTCATTCCTGTGGCTGTGGGGCCCTTTGAGTGCATTGAATCCAGTGAAAGGGCCTTTGACTTGCTGACTTGATAAGGTTGCTTTAGGGCTTTTGATTGGACTACATCAATCAAAACTACATCATTAGGGCTTTTGATTGGACTACACTGTCTCTGTGTAAACTGAGACACAGAGAGACAGACACACAAAGAGAGGAAGCCACCATTTTTTACCCTGCTAGGTGAGAGGACTCAAGGATCGCCAGGAGCCAATGCTTAAGCATGAAACCCCCAGGAGGCTGGGCCCATGGAGCAGCTCACGGCTGAGGAGACGAGTCCTGCCATACGCTTGATCGCCAAGTAGCAGGACACCAGGATTAGCTGTAGCTGAGTTTCATGAGGAAGTGTCTCTGATGGTATTTTGATTTGGACATTTTACAATCTCAGAACCATGAACTTTTACCTTAAAGAAAATCTCTATTATAAAAGCCAACCCATTTCTAGTACTTTGCTTTGGCAGCCCTGGGACAAACTAAGACAATAGTTGTTCAAGTCTGCTATTTCCTTATTAATCTTTTCTCTAGATGTTCTGTCCATTATTGAAAGTGGGATATTAAAGTTTCCAACTATTCCCTTATTGTCCTTCTGCCACCAGCTGCACCAGGAATGCAAACCACTGTCCCCATGGCTGCAGTCAAGCTGGGGAATGGGGAATGGTAGGTGAGTAAGCAATGATGCCACAATGCTTTCTTTTGGACATTTCAGAGACTTTTCCTTCATTAAACATTCCCTTCATTGTTGCAAAATTTAATAAGAATCTAGAGTACTGGAAAAGTTGATTGTCACTTTTTTGCTAAATTAAAGGTTGCTAAAGTGGAGTACCTTACTTCACCATTTCCTGTGACATCATATTTGCATTCCTATATTATTTGTATGTATAACATGTCATCATTCAAGATTTAATACCAGTAAAATGGTTATGAACCAAGATAATTTGCTAAAACTTAATTACATTTAAGTACTGAATTATCCAACAGAAGACTTAAAAAATATAATTCAGTCTTCTCATGATTCCCACCAGTACCATAACCACCAAGGCATCCTACTACTTAATCTAAGTCAGGGGTTCTTAACAAGGGGTACGTGAGCTTGAATTGAAACTCAAAAAAAAACCACATTATTCTTGTGGGGACATGTTGGTGCAGGTGTTATATATTTATTAAATAATGCACAATATAGTGTGGACTTATCAAGGGTTCTGTGGTTTTCACCTGACTGGTAAAGGAGTCCGTGGAACAAAACTGTTAAGAACCCCTGATCTAAATACTAATTCTATTTGTTTACCATTCTGCATACTATTCTCAATGGCAATCTTAATTTTGCAATCCTTTATTAATCCTTTTTGCATGTGTGGATGTGCTTTTCTACTTGATCAAGTTGTAAATAGTCTCACATAATTTTATTTTTTTTGAGGTACTGGGGGCCGGCAAATGGACCCAGGACTCGTGTGGGAAGCTGGCGCTCAACCACGGAGCCACATCCATTTCCTGAAATTTTTTTTTCAATTGTTTTGCTTATTGTTTGTTTTTTCAGGAGGCACCAGGAACTGAACCCAGAACCTCCCATGTAGGAAATGGGTGCTCAACCACTTGAGCCACATCCGCTCCCTACACATAATTTTGCTTTATGCCAATTAAATAGACTATAAGTGATCCTACACTATAGGTATATATGTAACAATATTTGTTGTCCTTCCATTCTGAGAAATTTTCTTTCATATTCCAATGGTGATTTCCTTGTCTCAGCTTTTCTATTTCTGATATTCTATTAGTCCTACATAAGATTGGTCTTCCTATTTTTCTGTTTTCTTTCAATATTTCCATCTTTTAGTTTTATTCTACTTTCTCAGAGATTTCTTAAACTTTATTTTAAAAGCCTTCTTATGATTTTTTCCTCCCATCATATTTTTAATATCCAAGAATTCTTATTTATTTTCAGAATTGTAATTTCTGAGTGGTATCATGTACTTTTTCCATAGTTAAAATCTTATTTATTTTACTGAGTTGAACATATTAATGCAAAATTTTTAAACTTTTTTTTAACTTTGTATAGTATATTTCCTGAAAGTTGCATTTTTTTTTTCTGTTTGTTTGATGACAGCTTTTATGTGAAAGATTTTTCCTAGGCATTTGATATTCTTTGATTGATTCCCTGTCTTCAGGATTGGGAAAGAAAAATGCTGATTGGGACTTCTGAGTGCTTGAGTCTGACCTCCACACAGCGAGTTTCCTAGTTGGTTGAGTTTACTGGTCCTTTACTTACTCAAACTTTAGGAATTTTCTTTTGATTTTCTCAGATACTCTGGGAAAATCTTCCAATTTCTTGTCCTGTGGGAAAAAGTATGCCTGCCAAATTACTGGAAATCAAGTTGGGAAGTTGGCCAGATTGGAGTGGATGATTTTAATATTCAGTTAGCAGATGTTTTCTTAATTCCCTTGTTTCCAGCCTGGTATCTCAGATCTCAACTTGATGATTTTTACCTTATTGTAAGACCCAAAGCAATGGCTAGGGTGCTATTGGGAAAGTCACTTGACTGTACAAATAAGGATAGGACTTTACTGTTTCTTAAACTTTTAAACAATTCTCTTTATTTCTACTCACCTACTTGCAGACACAGACTCTTTTGAGGTGCCTGCTACACCGACTTTTATGGTCTTGGGGGACTACTACTCAGTGCAAATTAATTTGGTGTTCTCCAGCTAGGTTGCCAGCATTCAATTCATTTTCCTTGGATCTGTTGTGTCTTTTACCTCGTGCCCATCTGCTTTCCAGATTACAGAACAGGTTTGTGGTTTCTCCTCCTCATTTTCCTTATCCTTATTGATTTATGATTTTTAAAAATTCCCTTACTCTTGTATGGATTATTTCTTAAAGAGAGCAGAGGTAGATGAAGTTGTTCAGTGAATCAGCTTTACCCAGATACTGTATTTGGGTTATTAAAATTTATTCTTTCTCTGTAACTTTTTAAAAAAATACATTCAAGCTTCCAAGACAGTAATAATAATAATAATAATCAAAGGATACATATCTCATACAGAGAATTCCAACATTGCACCTCTATCTCATACCTAGATCCACTAATTTTAACTTTTTAGCTATAGCATTGTATCTATCTATCATCTATATCTATCTATCTATCTATCTATCTATCTATCTATCTATCTATCTATCCATTTTCAAAACACTTGAATGTAGGTTGTATATAAGAACAAAGATATTCATCTATGTAACCAACTTAAGTGCAGTTACCAAGTTCAAGCAATTTAACATTGATATAAAGCTTATAGTCTAATTCCAAATTTTTTCCATATGTCCCAATAATGTCCTTTTGAACATTGGCTCCTCCCTTGTTATATCTCATCTGGATCATGTATTTCATTTCATTGTCACTGTATCTTTAGTTTCTCTTTCTTTTTTGTCATTGTAGGAACACATATATAATATAAACTTTTCCCACCTCGACCACTCCCAAGCACACCATTTAATGGGATTACTCACATTCATAAATTTGTGGTACCCTCACCACCTTCATTACTTAAGTTTTCCCATCTTTCTAAACAGAAACATTACATCCATCATGCATTAACTCCCAATTCCCATTGCTCTCAGCCTCTGGTAACCTGTACTTTAATTTCTGTAACTACGAGCTTGCATATTCTCTGTTATTTTCTTTTCAGTTGCCAGGGGCTTAAATGTAACTTCCTAAATCTATATATAACAAGCTTGTTTGCTTTGAAATCAACTTAATTTCAATAGTATAAACAAAATATGTTCTTATACCCTGTGGCAGTTTGAAATTATTTTATGAATCCAAAAAAAGAGAAAGATTATGTTTGTTGGCTGGCCCACTCCTGTGGACATGAGACCTTTTTTCAGTTAAACTACCTCAGTGAGATGTGACTCAGAATGAGTCTCCACCGTCATGCTGAGTCCACTGAAATACAGAGACAAACCAGAAAAGAGAGCTCCGCCATATCTGATGCTGTCTTGTGACAGAAAACAGAGGCTCAAGGAGGTGATGCCCTGGGGAGAGATGAGCCATTGGCCTGATGGCTTGCAGCTGAAACTGGGAAGAAAGCACAACAGCCGAGCCTGAGAAAAGAGGCCCGGTTAGAGGCAAGCCCTATGCCTGGTTGCCCTCAGCTGAATGCCAGGAGACAGCACAGCTTGGAAGGGAAGGTAGACAAGGCAGAGATCACTGCTATCTTGCTTCAGCATGTGGCAGCTGACTTGGGTGAGAAAGCACCTCCTATGGTGCCTTGAGTTGGACTTCTCATGGCCTTGGGAATGTAAGCTTTTACCCTATGTAAATACCCTTTATAAAAGCCAACACATTTCTGGTACTTTGAACCAGAAGCCCTTGGCAAACTAAAACATACCCCTTCATCCCCCCAGATTTATGTAGTTCTTATCATGAATTACACATGTATACATTTTGAGCCCTAAATCACTGATTTATGATGACATTTTATGCATTTTCCTTGCATATCTCTTAGAAAGTAAAAAGTGGAGTTACAAACCATCAATACAATAGTATTGGCATGTGTATTTACCTATGTCATTACCCTCACCCGAGACCTTTATTTCTTCATGTGGCTTTGATCTATTGTCCATTGTCCTTTTCTTTCAACCTGCAGAACTCTCTTTAGCATCTCTTATAGGGCCAGTCTAGAGGTGATGAACTCCCTTGGCTTTTGTTTATCTGGGAATGTCTTAACAGCGTCCTCATTTGTGAAAGCTAGTTTTGCTAGATATAGAATTCTTGGTTGGCAGCCTTTTGCTTTCAGTGCCTTAAATATCCAGTACTTTCTTGCCTTTCACTAAATTTGAGAAGTTTTCAGCCATTATTTCCTTGGAATTTCTCTCTGTTCCCTTCTCTCTTTCCTCTCCTTCTAGGACCCCACGTTGCATACATTGGCATGCTTGATGGTGTCCAACAGTTTCCTCAGGCAATTCACTTTTCACATTCTTTCCTTTTCTGCTTTGAGACTGAATAATTTCAATTATCTTATTTTTATCAACTGAGAAATAGCAAACTGACCTGCAAGGCAACAAAAGCACTAATTTGGGATCTTAGAATTTCAATTCAGGGAGCACAGATTCAAGTAGCAACCCAAACTGTGTTGAATCTCAAGGCTTCCAAGCAAAGGTTTTTAAAGAAAAATAAAAATATTACATCAGTTTTTGGTAAAGAATTATGTTTGGTGGCTACTTGGGACTTTCCAAATGTCCTTCAAGTTAGACAGTTTACTGATTTCTTTGTCTTGTAGTTGGTTCATGGCATCCAGATGTCCTCAGAAACATTGTGGCTTTTGGTGTTTGTGCACCTTGGCAGTTTGTGATATCTGGCTAGTCGTGTGCAAGAGTGGCTTCCTGAATGGCTTCCCGACTTCCTGGCAATAGTAACTCCATTTAGTTTTATCTCTTTTCTCATGTCCCCTTTTGATCAAGATGCTTTTCCAAAAGCACTGCTCATCAACATTTGGGATTAATCCCTCAGCACCATAGAGGCTCATCCCTGAAAGTCATGTCCCAAGTAAGGAGGAAGGTTTTGGGCTTATGTGTAGAGTTTGGCTTAGAGAAGGGCCACATTTGAGCAACAAGGAAGTTTTCAGGGAGTGGCTTTTAGGTATCAGTGATAGTTAAACTTTGTTTTGTTCTAAGTTTCATACTACAAAATTCAAGATTAAGGGTCTGGCTCATTAGCATGGGGGGGCGGAAATAGGTGCTGCAGCTATTCTATAGATAAGACAAAATTAAGAGCCAGCGTAATGATTATAATAAGAAAAAAGACTGCAAGGTTTGAAATATGCCATGAATTTAGTTATCCTAAGATTTAAGATTTAGCCAGCATCATTTTCAATTATGATATTCTGTTAAAACCTTGGTTATATAAACAGTGTCTCCAATTACGTTTTGTAAGCAAGGAGGATATTTTCTTATGGAATTTATGCAAATTATATATTTCCAGGTATTTAAAAATAGTCAGTGAGAGTTTCCAAATTCTAGGACATCAGGCAGGGAGAAAAAGATAAATGATATATGAGTTATAGATAGCATAAGAGAAAAGCACAATGGGCTCCTTGTATTTAAAAATAAAATATTAAAATACTAGCACAATTTTAAACAAAATTCATAATTTTGTCATCAATTTATTTAGTCCTAAGTAACTAATTCTTGTTCTGCTTAATTTTGTGTTAGTAATTTTATGGTCACATCAACTTCCTATTAAATTTTTTAAAATACTGCGTTAGTTCCATGGTATGTTTTAAAGTTTGTTAAGCACTGTCATTAGAAGCCAGTGGCCAAGGGCACCTGGCATTGTCCAGGTCTCTGAGATAGTATTGTTTTTATTTATTTTTTTGGTCAAAGAGAAAGCACCTTGACCTGTAGCTGATGCAAGTGCTTTCAGAAAAACAGAATAAAGTAAAAAATTATCTGCAGATTACAAAAGATTTAAAAAATAAAAAACAAAGTATGGTTAGGTTAACTTATTAGTGTTATATAAAAGTGAAAAATCTAATGAGAGTTCATTATAAAATAATGCAATTGAGAAGGAAATTTGGTTGTTTCTGTGGCAGGTGACACATTTTTAAGAATAACTGAGGTTGTGCTTGGTAGCCTTGTCCTGTTTTCTAATATGAGGCAGATTAGTACTAGGTTATTTTATGAACAGTGAGGACATAGACAAATTTCTAGGAACTTTATAAAATTTCTGGAATATTTATTAATAATATTTTATTTATATAAATCCAACTAATAGAAGGTGAGAAAATCCCTTTGATTTATTTACTTTTCTTTTAATTTTTTAATTTTTTAAATGATACTCAGATTACATAAATGTTACAGAGAATATATAGGGGATTCTCATATGCCCTGCTCCCCACATCTCCCACATTTTCCCACATTAGCAACATCTTTCATCAGTGTGGTACATTCATCGCAATTGATGAACACATTTTGGAGCACTGCCACTAAGCATGGATTATAGTTTACATTGCCTTCCCTCAGCTAAAGGTGGAGTGGGCATCACCATCCCAGAATCCTCAGGATTGGGGAATGAACTATGATCTAAAGAAAATCTCTTTTAATTTGACAACATTTTCTATGCAATTTATAACATTTTAAATAAATCTATTTTTAGCACTTCTATTTTTACAAGGTGAAAAAGTAGATTATTTATGATATTCTAGGGACCCTCTGGAAAATTCCAAAGATGGTTTGAAATTTAAAAGATACCATTTAGTATTTCATTGAGAAGGGAAAATGTTACAAGTTGTCAGGAGGGTTGAACACTCGGTAAATATGATCCCATCACTCTGAAACAATACCTGGCTCTCTTCTTGAGTTAAAGTGACAATAAACTATTTTAAAAGTAAATATAGGCGATAGCTCGATAGCAAAAAGCTTTTTTATCCCCTTAAAAGTGAAAAGACATTTATCTTAAATAATTAAGGACATGATTATGTCAACATAAATGACAAGAAGATGTAGGCTCTCTGTCTTTCACAATGATTATTCAGAAAAAAAACCTCTACAACCACTTATTAAGGACATACCAATAATCCTAGAGAACTTTGTCATTTTAATAGAAAGAAAACTGAATTTTAGTTTTGCATTGGTATACTATTTGATATTAATGCTCTTAAAAATTTTATAGACAGGTTCATCGAATCTTATCTAACTTTAACCACAAGAAATTAAATTCCTTTTCCTCAAACCTTCAATAACTTTCTATATTCATTCATGTTTTGTTGTACATTTACTCCTTCTTATTTTGTAACAACCAGTCATCTTATTTTAGAACAAAAC
This sequence comes from Cabassous unicinctus, assembly GCA_029593785.1. Classification (NCBI taxonomy): domain Eukaryota; kingdom Metazoa; phylum Chordata; class Mammalia; order Cingulata; family Chlamyphoridae; genus Cabassous; species Cabassous unicinctus. The sequence goes on along the minus strand of JAQZBX010054917.1, from coordinate 7,946 downwards.
TACTCTCATTTCCTTAATAAAAACACATCTTATCTAATTTATATACTTAAGTTACCACAATGATTTCAGAAACTGTCTTCAAACTGACATCTTGGAAAACCCATTATTACTGTCAAAACAAAACTTGTTCGAATAATGACACAATTTGGCTAAGTGCAAATATATAAATATTCATTTAAACATTTAATAGATAGAATACTAACATATATGTCAAGGAAGAACATTTCCAAAAAATACATTCCATTTTTTAAAGTGCACATTTCAAATGTATAACTTTGTATAAATTAAAATTTCCCTATTTTGGCTATTGTAGCTCCAAGCTATTTTTAGATTAAAACACCTGTTTTTTAAGAAAGCATATGAGGAACCCAATTCAAACTGGATCTTTTTCATGACTAGTGCTCAGTTCTTTCCCTTTAAAAGTGAAAAATTTCATTTTCAGTGTTCCTGTTGTTATTGTCTTTCATATTTCTTTCCTTGGAGATATCTCTATAATTTTCATTAAAAGTGTCAATTGGGAATTTTTTAATAATTTTTTGTTCCACCCTTTTGGAGTTGCTGTAATTGTAAAGCTATGATTTTATTTTATTTTATTTTTTCATTTTATTTTTATCCTGATCTCTGGATAAAAATGTACTGCTAATTTAACAAGTTTATCTAAAGGAGTGGCTTTTTACTCAGTTTTATGTTTTCTTACTAACTTCCTAAGATTAGGTTAAAGTCCACTGACAAATAATGAGGACAGTGTCTCTTAAAATGCATTAGCAAAAGAGGAAATACCTGAAGAAGCACAATCAGTTCCTTATAATCCCAGAAGGACTCATCCTTCTTTTTGGTTGTTTATAATATTGAATTCTTGACCAATGAGGTTTTTTGAGGACAAGCCTTTGGTCTGGCATTTAATATGTCCTTAGCAATTCAGCTGGCCTTTTGGGAATGTCCCAACATATAACATTTGTAGGGTCTTTTATATCATCTTCAGCTTTTCCATCTAGCCGCCTCAATGTGCTTTTTATTTCCTCACCCAGACTCAAAGCCAAGTGTATACATTGGAAAAGGTCAGGCAGTCCTGGATCATAAACTCTGAGAATGCTAAACTCATAAAAGTTTTTGATCCATTTTAGGAGGAGAACAGGAAGGTGGGGGAGGAACTGAGGCAGCCTTGGAAAATTGAGAAATTTCAGACAGGTTTTTAAGTTTAGTTATATATTTAGATAAGTCTTTAGTTTCTTAATTTGGTGTTTTTTGGTTTTTGTCTTTTCTTGAAGAGAGGCAGTTTTGGAATTCTTGATGCATTTGGAAGCTTCCAAGTGCCAATGTAAAAAGGTATCCTATTTTTAGCCCCTGTTCTCTAATTGTGTATGCAAATACATCAACTTGGGCATATTAAGAGAGCATCTTTACGGCCATTGTAATTCAAGATTATTTTTAGTATACCAGGTCCAGTGAGATAAGAATTTACCATAATTGTTTTACATAAAACCAGCTGGAGTGCTTGAGGTGGTGCACATTAGACTTTTCTGAAGAGCTGGAACTCATTGTATCTGACGGAGAGCAATCCTAGACTGAATTGACAGGGTTTATTTTAGGGTTGGGTTAATGAGCTGTTTTACAGTGTGCCTTACACAGGCAACTTCTTTAACCTGGCAGACAACTTGTGTTCTAGTTGTCCAACCTGTGACCAGGTGTCCTAGTTGTATGGAAATTGCCTTGAGTGTGGCAGGCAATCTATTGTCATTTTTGCCCATCTGTGAGCACCTTATCCTTACGAGGCAGGTTTGTATAGTGAAAGGGGGAAGGTGGCTGAGGGCGACAGATAACATGGCCAACAAACCACGTAGCTGTCAGACCCCACCCAGAAACCTCCTGAGGGATCTCATGAGACCATGGCCATGAGAATCCCATTTGGAACAAGAGGGAAAGCACTGGATACTCTCAAAAGGCTTCACCATTGGCCCCTGAGAACTGACAGGTGGGGCAACCAATCAGAACAGCAAACAGCTGGGGCCCCGCCCCAACATTGTGAAGGGGGAGGAGGAAAGACCTTAAAAAGCCCTGACCTGGGGCCCCACACGCGCAACTCACCCTGCAGAGTGCCTGC
>JAQZBX010054916.1:0-18527 GCA_029593785.1 Cabassous unicinctus | reverse complement strand
CTTTGGTTCCTTTCATGATTCATTGCCTGACAGTGTGGGAACAGTCCACTGAAGCTGGTAAGTACCCACAATGACAGCACTTCCTGGAGGAGTGGGGAAATATGAAGGTACCCAGAACATTTCTGAATGTCTTATTATATTAACATTCCTGGTAAAAACAAGTTGGAGGAATACTGGATAGATGTGCAAAGGCTAGTTTCTCACAATGATCCAGTATACTGTCCCAGTCCACACTTGTCTTGGAAAACCATCTATATACCACAGTTCCCAAAAAGGAACTTCCAGGCGTGCTTAAGCACTGAATAAGGACAATCAGTGTTTTAATTCCACAAGCCGGATTATTCTAAATACACAGAGGTAGCCAAGGATTGGAACTTTGGCTTTGACTTAAAAACTTCATAGTCTCACTGCTGAGTAGTTACAGTGCTGTATAGTGGTGGTGGTAGAGTAGAAATAGGGCACCTCACACACTAGAGTGAAGCTAAGGAAGAGAATGGATGAAGAAGTATAACACTGGAGTGATATTTGCAGGACTATATCTGTTTCCACCTTAGGTTTTCAGGCAGATAATGTGTATGCAAGAATAGATGGTCATTTAAGAAATATTAGAGAATAATGGCATTGGATACTTAATCAGGAAAATGATATAATCAGTGACTTGTTCCAGTAAATACTGACCAGGCAGATCTGTGGAAGATTAATTGGGGGGAGACGAGAGATGTCATGATGCAAGAGATTCATTGGAAGTCTTTGAAATTGTTTAAGCAAAAGATAACTAGGGCTAAACTTGGGCAGTTACATTTGTAATGAAAAATAAGGAATCAATGCAAGAAGTTGTATTCAGATTAATTCAGTATGATCAATTTGGCATTGAATGGAAGAAAGGAGAAAAGAGAGGGAGACATGGTAAGAATGAAGAGAAATGAGGAACACAGCAGTTTTAGGATAAAGGTAATGTGTTCTGTTTGTGAAACAGTGGTTGAGATGTCATCCCAGCATTGAGGTGTAATGAGAGGTTATCACAAAAGAGAATTAGAGTGATGTGGTGACCCCTAAGAGGAGGTAACAGCCCCAAGTCTGAGGTAAATTGGGTAACCTGGGGAAAAGGGGACAACTCTGAAGAAGAAAGATGTAGAAAAATGTAGACATTCTGGAGAAGAAGCTCAAGCATTTTCAGAGATAATACATTGTTCTGAAAAATAAATTTAATAGACAAAACCCTAGAGTGCAGGGAATAAGATCTCTAGGAAAGCATTAAAACAAGTTCAAGGAAATAAGGACAGCTAGAAGGTTAAGGAGCTGGACTAGTTTCAAAGTGAGAATGTGGGAAACTGAAGTTATCTAGAAGGATGAGAAGACAGGCTTCTCGGAGGTTTCCTTGGGGCTGACAGAATATGAGTTAGAAAGACTAGTCAGTTCTAGCTTCCTCTCACTGTTATTCCAGCTGTGGACTCAGTCCTACCTAACCCTTGGGTAAAAGACAGCTTGCTCCCAATCTCTGGAAGTCGGGTCTGGAAGAACATCTGTTTCTCTGTCCCTGATAAACCTTGGGGATTAATCCAGTCCTCTCTTGGTCATTGATCAGCATCTCACTATCTTCTTGTGTGGTGCATCTGTTGACTTAATTCTTTTTTCCAGCTACCTGCTTCCCTGGCTCTCTATGGCATGACCAGCTGGTATATGATCCTCTGATTCTTATCTAATTGTAATGTGCCTACTCAAATTAACACCTCCCTAAGGAACTGGCCAAAACACATCTAAAGCTTGGAACAATAAATGTCCCAAAGTTTCTCAGCCCTGCTCATCTTCTGTTGGACAATGATATTGATCCGACACTAAATTGGATGGCATGCTTCACCCAGAACCTGCCCCCTACAGAGTCAATATTTACTTTATCTCCCATTGGGACAACTTATTTTTTTTAACATATTCTCTGTTTCCTGCCTGAATTCCCAGTATGCCTCAGCCCAGGCAGCACTGCTCTAGACAGATCTGACAGACATTTGAGTAGAACAACTTGGCCCAGAGAGAGATACTGTTCCCACTTTGTAAAGGACTTAGGAACCTGAAAGGAAGTGTCCAACCTAAGACTAGCAAGTCAAGTGCACTAAAAAGACAAGTGATTCAAAATATTTGCCATATGTGGGTGGAGGATTCAGAAGAGGAGCTCTATGCTGGAAGGGGAGTCAAAAGTTGTGCTTGGAAAGAATGTTTAATTACTTAAATTCTTTAATTGTGTAACATGAGGTTTTAGTTTGCTTTAACTGCTCAAGCAGATACCATAAGATGGGTTGGCTTTTAAATTGGGGATATATTACAAGCTTACAGTTTCAAGGCTGAGAAAAATCTCCAAATTAAGTCATCATGAGGTGGTGCTTTCTCCCCAAAGACCAGCTGCTGGTGTTCCTGGACTCCTCTGTCACATGGTAAGGCACATGTCAGTGTCTGATGGTCTCTCTCTTCTCCTCCAGTTTTCATTGCTTTCAGCTTCCTGCTTTCCTGGCTTTCTCTTTTTCTCTCTCCCTATTCATCCCGTTTATAAAGGATTCTCATAAGTGGATTAAGACTACTCTGGGCCATGCCCCAACTGAAGTAACCTAATCAAAAATCCCTACTTACAATAGGTTTATACCCATAGTAATGGATTAACTTTAAGAACATAATTTTCCAGGGTTCATTCAGCTTCAAACTTTCACACACATAAGATTATGTTACATATAACTAAATTGTGCCCTGTAATTACAACAGTGGTGGTAATTTGCACAGACTCTGATCTGCTGCATCATAAAGCAAGGGTATGCTAGGGAACAAACAGAAAGTGGAGAAAGGCTGCTAAACATCGTAGCAGCAAAGCCTTTTGAGGAGAAATACTCCCTCCACACCAGAAGACGTCCATACAATATTACCGAGGCAAGCAGTGATGAGAATTCTGTGAGGAAAAAAAGGATGGCCATTTCAACACAGGAACCAAAATCCCCAGTAATTAAGTAAGTACATAGAACCATATCTCTAAAAATTTTGTCACAAAGCCAATGTTCTGTCCCAGCCAGTGAGCAGTTTTTGTAAAAGGGTTCTTTAGCACTCTGTATGGTCTTTGAGCCCATTCTTGTGAACCAAGCTCCCCTCACCATGACGCCAAACCCAGCACTTTCATTCATTTTTAATTTGTGACATTATGTAGTTGCTAAAGACACATGTTCTGGAATTAGACTGCCAGGTTCAATCCCCCGCCTTTCTACTTACTATTAGCCATAGTTTCTTGCTTAAACTACTTAAGCTCTCCACACCTTTATTTTTTTCATCTGTAAATAATAGTTTACAGAGTAATAGTACCTACTCACAGGATTGTAATGAAGATGAAGTAAGATAATACACGTAAAGCACTTAGAGAAGTGCCTGGCAGAGAGTACGTTCTCAACCAATGAAGCTGTTTTTATTATTCTAAGCTGTGGACAAAAAAGCCCACATAAGTCATATCTGACTTAGACTGGTTTCTTTATAAGTCAAGTCAATTCTGGTTCATAATTACCTATAGATTATTGTTTATTTGCATCAATGCACTAAAGATGCTTTCAATACCACCTCATATTTTCAATACCAAATCATATTATGATTTTTTTCATGTGGTTTCCCAGAACTTTCAACAAGTTTCAATCAGTGTATTGCTGTGCCTAACTTAACATGGCAAGAAATAGTAGCAAAATGTATATTTTTTTGTACAATAACCCTTTCACTTGAATACATTCTAGCAATATTTTATTTTTTCTTTCTACTTGATACTATTATTCATTGAACACAGTATATATTTTAAAATTTTGGTTCTGAGTGATCTTAGTGACATTTCTAAGGCTTTCTCTGCCTCATTTTCCTAGTCTTACTGAAATAATTTTATAGATATAGTGTAAGGATTAAATAAACTAATACATGTAAATGCTTAGAGCAATACTTGGCTTGTAGAGCTAAAAATTTATTCATTTCTATCATTCTATTAAGTTGGGCTTTCAGCTGCCTGGCCTGTAGCTCAAGAATAGCCGTCAAAAGAAGAATCACTTTTGTCTCTTTGCTGATAGCTTCCCTCAATCCATTCTTAAAACATCCTGCATTGTCCTTGGAAGACTAGGAAGCCATTTTTGCCCTATGTATGAAAAAGGGAAGTATTATTGTTACTAGGAGAACAGTGCAAAATATTAAAAATACACACACACACACTCACACATTTTTTTACAGGACCCACAGGAGTAGAGCAGATTTCAGGAGTCTGGTGATGGAATCAACACCAGTGAGCTCTTATAGAAGTCACAGCCCAGGTTGTGTACTGCCTTTTGGAACCCTGGTTGTGTTAAAACATGCAACAGACAAATTTCTCCAAACAGAAAGAGGGAAAATTCTGTTCCCTTCTCTTTCCTAATGCATGCTACCATTGAAATCACTTGTCTCTCTGCATATTGGGTCAATGGAGAGCCAAGTAAACTTTTCTTACTAAGGTTCAAAATAATTTTATCCATCATTTTCTATCTTCTTAGTACACTGAAAGGGATGGGATGGAGAAATTCTGGATGGTATCTTATTTGCATGTCTCCCTCTCTATCACTACCACCACACCCAGAGCACAAGAGCTCTTCAGTAAAAGACTGAACTCATCTGCCTGACATTTAGATCCTTCTATATCTGGTTGCATCCATTCAAAACAAAAACATCCAACACTCACCCCACAACTACTCAGCATATGCTTCCATTCTTGATCAGCATTTGTTCAAGCAGACAAAACTCTCTTTAGCAAACATTTGCAATGATTACAGTTTTTAAATTAAAAAAAAATTACAAACATCATAATCTTTGTCGCTTTCAGTTTTCAGATCTCAAGAAATCCTCTTCCTTTTACAATCACTGAACTACCTTATAAATAAGTGATCCAATAATTTGTATTTGATTTTAAAATAAATTAGGGACTTAAAGACAGTTTTAAACTTAAGTCCATTTATTTTCATGTCCAGCAAAATTAAGTATTTTCAGTTGTTATTTTCAGTTTGGTCTGTCTCTGGAAAGAAAGTATACTGAACCATGGAAATTTCCTAACAACCCCCCATTCCATCATCACTACTTACTTGGAATTTGATGAAATACAGTGAGATAACATGCTACATGATTGGCCTTATTTATTACCCTGCTCAAGAGGTCAAAATTGAGTCTTTAATAAGAATACTACAGCAGTAGTCATTTATAGAGAAAAGGAATAACAAGAGCTAATATTTACTGAATTCTTTTCATGTGTCAGATCTAGGGGTTAATATTTTAGAGATAATTTTCATTTAATCCCAGAAACAACCTCAAGAAGTATGTTCTTTCCCATTTTCTAGCTGTGGAACTGAGATTAAGCAAATTTGTGTATCTTATCCAAAGTCACACACGTAGTTAGTAAAAACAATTCAAATCTCGTCGGCTGACCATTGGCTTCGGGTTTTAATGAATTCACTATTATCTACTGAATGTCTGCTGTGTGCATGGCATTTAATTACAACCATCCTGGGTGGTAACTATCATTACTTGGGCTTTCAAATGAGGGAGGCTTTGGGGTTAAACCAGAAAATTTACCTGGAGAGAGGTCAGATTTGAGATTATTCTTTAGGTCTGTCTGAAACCAAAACCAGTATTTGTTGCCACCTCTGGAGGAAAATAATCTCTTTAAAAAGCTAAAGAAGGATCCGCATGCATTGGCCCACTGTCAACACCTAACATTGTTGTGACACACTTGTTACAATTGATGAAAGAACATTGCCATAGTATTACTGCTATCTATAGTCTACAGCTTATATTTAGTGTATTATTCCTACAAACCATCCTATTATTAATACTGTGCATTAGTATTGTATATTTGTTATAGTTCATGAGAGAAAATTCTCACATAAACTCACAACTTCTCAAAAAATTCAAAAATTCAAAAATTTAAAAAGCTGATGCATTCCCTTCCTTTGCTATTCCAAGGAATATAGTGAGAAAATTTGGAGACAACAGAATTCTAGAATGTCAATGAATCTGCAAAAGGGAACTGAAGCAGATTATTTGGACAAGTCTCGTTCACGTTGGTCCCTTTTAACTGATCCCTTCCTCATAGTCTCCATCTCCTCTCCCCATTATCTCCTTCTCTCGACAACACCCCCTCTCCACTGTTATATTTGCTACTTCTCAAATTTTCGTCAAATCCCTTTGCTCCAGTCTAATTTTTTTTCTTACCTTCTGGAGCCTTGAAACTAGTTGCCAGAGGTCTTGAGTGTGCCCCAATGCCACAGGCAATCTCTGCATTTAAATTGGAAACTTCATCCAGGGACTGCAGTTTACCCAGAAGAGCTTTACTTGTATATGGCAGACTAATCTAACTGATCAGCTGGCTCTCCCAGAACAAGTTCAAACAGTACATTCCCCTGAAATGACTTGTGTTTTAATTAGGAAAGCCCCTCACCTCATCTCTCTCCTCCACTTATTGCTCTCAGTGGAGGACTGTTGATCACCTTCACAGGTTCCCTAAGAGATCACAGTTGGTCATGCTCCCTTAGTGCATCATATCTAGGAAAAGAGAATGTATTATTCCCAAATGAGAAGAGGAGAAGGTTTCAATAAGGATGGTATCTTATGCATTTTTCCATTACCTGGTACACACAATCTCTATTTTTGCTTTAAAGGAAAATGTGTACTGAAGTTGAAGATAACAATACCCAACAGGGACTTTTATATTATGTAGGAAGGATTTTGTTCCCAGAAAGTGAAAACATACCTCAAAATCGGTAAAACTGTTCTTTCAAATAATTTTGATGATACTTATTAATTTTGTTTTTTCTATTCCCAAAAGAAGGCAATATACCTAAGTGTCTGAACAGTATTAAAAATGTGCCATTTTTGGCAGTCTAATAATGTACATCTTTTACTTAGTTCTATTAAGTTATTGACACTTTGATCTTTCCATTTTCCACATGTTTTATAAGATAAAGACATATGACACTGTATTAGTCAGGATTCTCTAGGGAAACAGAACCAAAAGGAGATATCTGTAAATGTTAAGAGATTTTATAGAAATGTCTCACATGACCATAGAGATGCACAAGTACAAATACCATAGGATATGCAAGCCAGGATCTCCAGTGAAGGTCTCCAATGAGTTCCCTAAGAGAAACTGGTTGTCTGCAGTAGAGATGGGAATTCTCTCCCTGACTACTGGAATCACTTATCTTTGAAGGCCCTCAACTGATTGGATGAAATGTCTCTCATTACTGAAGGCAATCTCCTCAGTTGATTGTAGATGTAATAAGCCATAGATGCAATCAACTCACTGATGATTTAAGTCCATGAAATGTCCTCCCAGTAACAATCAGGGTAGTGCTTGCTTGACCAAACAACTAGGAACCATTACCTGGCCAAGTTGATACATGAGCCTAACCATCATAGATACTATTGGTGATTCTGAGTTTTCCTTAAGTTGTGGAAAAGTTATTTAAATGAGGGCCTTCTTGAAATCCCAATTCATCCCATATATTGAAATAGCAATGCCTCACTGAAATGAGGGTAAAGGATATAGAAGCTTATCAAATTGCCCTCACCTTTGCCTAGAAGATATTTCTGAGGTACATCCTACTTCTGAAAAGTGTATGAAAACCACTGCCAAAATATTTAAGTAATGGCACAAATAAAAACTTCCATACTAACAAAAGAGTCAAAAGTTGAATTCTTCACTGACAGGCAGCACTGTCACACAATGACTTGGAATGTATAAATGTTGAAATAAGGTTTATTAAAACCAGTTTAAGGATGTCAGTTTATAAGGCAGAAAAGTGGAGTTTGAAAACTAAGTGTATCGAAGTTCAGGACTACCTTTATAAAATTGAAAACTAAACTGTTGCTTTCCTATAGTTTTACAGTCTAACACTATCTAGCAAATAATAGGTATTCAGTATGTGTTTGTCAAATTGAGTTGAATGTGATTATTTTTATGGAATTTTTCACAGAGTTGATTCATAACTTATTCTATAAAAAGTGAATTAGGGAGCATGGATTTATCTACTGTCTCTTTAATTAAGTATGGCTAGAAAATGAAGAAATAGAGACTAATTTTCTCCAGTCTTTTACGATGCACAGGGAAAGTGCAAAATTGATATTGTGCATTATGCTTCAACCCATAGCTCCACTATGATTCAAGGGCAGCCTGAAAGTGTTGAAGAAACAGCAGAGGGGACTAGTAAGGCATGGTACTTCACATTCTGGTAGAAATGTATTTTAGTTAGAGCAGAGCCTTCTCAATTGCCTTGGGTGGAGTCAAACAAATCTTTGAGCTATGAAAATAAAATTCCTTGGAAGAAAGTGCTATCTGGCATAGGACTTTTGGGGAGAATAACAGTGTATTTAAACTATCTGATGACCATGGCCATACAAACCTGTCCATGTCCACTTGTTTCTTATTTATCAGGCACCTGATAGTCCAAAAAAATATTGTAATTGTCAGAGATGTCATCAAATAAAATAGTACCTGAAACAAGATAGTAGATTAAATTTAGTTTAATATATAAGCTTATTTTGAAAGAAAGTGTCATTAGAAGGAAAAGTCAGGGGAGAAATAATAAACAGAAATTGGGAAAACATATTTGTTCTTTCCTTCCATTGGAACCTGAGCAAAATAATGCTGTTTTGAGGAAAATAGGAACTAATAATCATGCGTGCTATTCCCAGAATAAATTATTATATTTATATTTTAAGAACTTGAATATACTTATAACAGTTTCTTTAAAGTCCTTCTTTCCTAATTCTATCATCTCTGTTATTTCATGTGTTATTGTTTTTTTTTTCTTTTTTCATGTCTGTTTTTAACTGACTGATTTTTCTCCTTGTTTCATGAATCTTTAAAATTCAGAAAGTTTGGATTGGATGCCAGACATTGTTAATATTATATTATTGAGTGTCTGTATTTTGTTGTCTTTTAAGATTTTTTTTCCCTTTGTGGCATTCAACTAAGTTTGAATCAGTTTGAAGCTTTTGTGACTTGTTTTTAAGCTTTGTTTGAGTAGGCCTACATAATTTTGCATTACAATTAAGGCGTGATTCTTCTAAAATCTCTATAATCTGAAATGCCCCAGGGATTTAATTAGGTTTTAAATATGAATTTGAGTATCTCCCATCCCTATAAGAACTCTGGGAATTGTTCTACTCATAGATCACAGATGTTAGCAGTTGTTATTTTATCTGGCCTCATGGAATTTTACCCTAAATATGCATAACTTGATATTCAATCAGAGGTTAAGGGCACCCTTATGCAGATTTCTGGACCTCTTTCTCTGCATAGCTTTCACCTCTTTGGTACACTGCCCCATGAATTTCAACTATCTCAGCCACCTTTTACTCCAATCTCTGTCTCCTTAACTCAGTGGTACCTCCATGCTCTGCTTAGGTTTCTCCTTCCTGTGCTAGGATACAAAAAGTGTCTCCAGGCAGAAATCCAGGACAATAGTAAAATTCATCTTATTTGTTTTCCTTCTTTCAAGTACCACAGTCCTGTGCTATCTGTTGCCAAAGTCTGAAAAGAGTTGTCTCATTTTTTTTCCAGTGTTCTAATTGTTAACTCAGATTGACAAGTTCAGTACTACTTATTTCATCATGGCTAGAAACAAAATTTCCACTATAAATCAGGAAAAAATAAGTAAAATTCTGCTGTGTAGGATACTAAAATTCCAGAACACAACAGCTGGCAAGCATAAATAACAAGGTTTTACTTTTATTTTAACATGATGCTGTTGCTTATACAGAATTTATTCCATAATATTTAATAGTCACTTAATCTTATGAAGTAGAGATTATAAACTATATCAGCGAGTTGGTGAGTTATGAAAAAATTTAATTGCAGTCTATTTTATTGGCTTCCACCTTGTCAATATTCCTATACCAGGTATTCATTTTTATTTTAAAGCAATAACAATAAAAATGACAGCATGCTTCTCAGCTTGAATCTCTAATTTCTTCACTAGATTTGCTTTTAGATTTGCTTCCAAGAATATAATCCATACACAAGCCTGAAGATTTGTCATCACTAAGGATTTTTAAAAGAACGTAATTCAGTCTATAAGAACAATTTTAAAATGAGATGTTTGAGCACCACTGGCCTAAGATAAGAGCTTCTCAGCAGGCCAACACAGATTTGGTGATTAAGTTTTCATATATTTTCAAAGAAAAAAATTAGACTTCAATGTGGCTGAGCTGCTATCATTGCTATGCTTTCATCCTTTTACTGTAATAAAGGTCCACGGTCCCTTATCAGAAACTTTTGGAACAAAGTGTGTTATGAAATTTAGGATATTTTTTAGTTAAGAAAGGTAATACCTTATATATACCATACATAAGGGATTAAGAATATGTATTTTAGAAGCCCTTAAGAAGCTTCTTGGTAATTAAATATGTTCAGATATTGATGTCATCATAACAGATATGCTTATATACATTATTCATTTGATTAAAATATATTTCAGAGAAAGTAGTCATTTATATTGTAATTGAAAACAATTGATCAACTTTGGAAGACAAATCTATTTTCTTTAATTATGAAACAGTGACTTACTAATAAAGCATTAAACAGATAAGAAATATCAAGGGAAGTAATCTATTACCTCTAACAATCATACTGCTCAAGGTATAGAGTCAGTCCGCCAATATGACATCAAATATTTTTATAGCACTATCATTTGTGAAGCACTTTCAGATAATATTTGATTCTTATCAGAATCCTGAGGTGGGGGGAAAGAACAGATAGTATAGGTGTTATTATTCTCAATTTACAAATGAGAAAATTGAAGCTTTTAAAGGTCAAGGACCTTCTCAAGGGTCATTCAAGCCTTGCATCTAGGACTTCTGATGACAGATCTAGTGCTCATTTCATTCTATTTCACTGTCAATAATCCAACTGCAAAAAATTTTATTGTTACATATTCCACATTCTCAAGAAGTCATTCATTCCCTCTACTGGAGTTAAATAGCCCATATTTATTTATTTACTCATATATTAAAAATAAAATGTGTTGGGTCTGTATCACGATTTCTAGATAACTTCCAAATAATGTAGGTAAGAGCCACAGGCCCAGCTCAACTGAAATAAAGAGTTCTAACTTGGATGGCTTTCATGAATTGCCTTTTGGAATTGGGTGGAGGAACTCCATCCCCAACTAACCAGGAAGACTAGATACATTTTCCATAATTTTGATCAAGCCCCTTTCTGAACAGGAATAATCAAACTTGTCCTGTGCCAAAGTAATCATTTCAGTATTATAAAAGAGCTCACAGTTATCTCTTCTAAGCCCCTCGTTTTCTGATGAGGCAGAGGGACCTATCTAAAGCCTTATAGCCCGTGAGAGGTAGAGCCTGTTTACAAGATCCAAATCCCCTGACTCAGAATTTACTGTTCTTTCCAGCATTCCTTTGTGCAAAATTCATAGTATTTTAAAAGCAGCAGCAACTTCTCTCACTGGAGGACCGAATCCTTTATAAATAAGGGGAAATGATATACAGAAGGATAAATACAAATCACGCAGCAAGTCCAGGCCTGGTCAGGAACAGACACAAGCATTTGAAAGCCCTTCTCGGCACACTGGCCCTTCTAATAAGCACAGGTTACGGGATGAACTGAGAGCCCACCGTGCCTTTTAGCACCCTGCCTCGGTCGTGGTTTATGCCTTCCAGAAAGCCAGTCCCCAGTACAGTCAGCTATTTGGCCTCCAATGTCCTCTGGAGACTTGACTGACAGAGTCAGTTGACTGAGATTGAATTAGCTGCTTTATTGTTCTTGCCCATGATTTGTTTCTAATTGAATCTTGTCAGTTAGGGTTCTCCCTTTTCACTTATAATTGAAGACTACTCAGTGAGCCACATCTCCATCCCTTGTCTCTGGCACTGAAGTTGTTGGCCCATCTACAAGACTGCCATTGAATGAGTCATGGACTTGAAATGATCCTCAGGGGAAGCCCAACAGGCAGGCTGCCAAGTCACTTGCCAGCATGTGGTGGGTACCTAAGAATGACCTCAGGCCATCTAAGAAAAGCACCTGAAATTAATAGGTCTCTGATTTCAGGCCATAATTGGAATCTCAGAATTCTTTTAATTAATTAATTAACTCAGTAAACATTTAATAACCAAGTACTGTGGATATTAGGAATCTATGTTCACATGGATGCTGTGACAGAGTCATTAAGAGCTAGTATCCTGGAATATGGCCCTTGCCAATGTCTCTTTCCCCTTTATGGTCAATTATCCATAGATGTTTGCAATGATTTACTCTATATCACACTCATTAATATTTCTGCAATGAAAGAATGTATATCCCCACTGACTGGGATATGTAAGAATGTAGATGTTATATTCATAAGTATGTTTGAATATTAAATACATATGAAATGCTTTTCAAGAAACATCATATCGGTATATACTACAGGGCTATTCTAAATTTCATTCTAGATATACAACCAATTATTTAATCAGGAGTGACGCACAAGTCCCATCTAATCCTTAGCCTGCAAAATGAGAATCCTGCAAGGAAAAAAAAAAAGAGTTCAGGAATTCTTACCTGGAAAGAAGTTGTATCAAATGAATTGTGCAGTTGAAGAAAGGATGTAAAAGAACTCACTGAGTTATACAGATCTCAAAGGGCCTTTGTCTTAGGACTGAGTAAGGGTTCAAATCGGCCCTCCTGATCTCTTGATTACTTGCCCATCCCTGGTATATTTCACAATGAGGAAAGTTGTACACTTTCAATAGCACAAGGAAAAATGTCTTCATGCCTCCAGGGTCCAGCACTCTTCTTGTCCTGCCAATCTTTCTAAACTTATTTCTTCCTTCACTTCATCACTTTCTTGGTACACTAAACTACAAAACTCATTTAATTCTTCCAACTGACATTCCTAGACTTAGGAATTTCCCCCAACCCTCTTCCCAAGAATGAACTAACCTGCCTATTGTATGTTCCACCAAGAATTCTTATGTTCAGCAGCAAAGCTAGGGCTAGGATGGAAGGAGTTTTTACTTACTTAGAAACCCTTAGAATTGGAGCTGAGTCTTACAGTCTTACAGAATGCCAAGCAATTATTGAATGCATTAGAGTGTAGGGGAAAAAATAAAATAAAATAAGGCAAGACATGTAGGACACAGTAGGACATTTTTAATGCAGTGTTCTTTATCTTGGCCCATGGACTCTTGGGTGGTTAACAAATGGGCTTCAGGGAATCTATGGGTAACTTATAAACAGCAACAGCAAAAAAAGTGTGTAAGGATGGGGGAAGCTTTTATTTACTTTTAAAGGAATTTGTGATCCCAAAAGGGTCCCACAGTTAGTCCCACAGTAAAAATTTCAGCAAACTAGAATGGCTGGAGGTTTGTGGTTTCAACTACTCTCTCCTCCTCTCTTCAGGTCCTAACCAACTGAGAATAGAAACAAGCAAGTATACTGAGCCCAAAGAATCAATGGTAAAGAGTGCTAAACCTGGACTGAACAATGATGGTGGGATCTGAGCCCCAAATTGGTCTTTCTACTTCCTTTTGAATTGAGGAAAAGCAGGTCTAAATATGCATCCACCTGACTTACGAACCTAGTAACAGGCAGAAAACTGAAGCTCAGCATGCTTGCTCACGGTTATCCAAGAAGGAAGATAGCAGAGGTAGGGCAGAGGCAGGACCCTTATCTTTCCTGTGTAGTGACTCCACTTTCTGATAACAAAAGCCCAGTGAATTTTACCTGTTACCAATCCGCCAAGTAGGTAAGCCAGTCATCTTATTTTAAGGAAAATCAAGTAAGAGGAGAAAAGGAAAAACCAGAAATGTTCCAATACTGACCAGCTGGGGTAAGGAGGAGTCACTTTGCCTCTATGGGAATGTATTATGGGGAGTGAGGGTTCCTGGCTAACAAGAAAAGTGATGTACATCACTAATAATCAATTTTGAATTGATCCTGGCTGAAGTAAGATTAGTAAGCTTAGAAATGTAACATTAGTACCAACTAGAGATGAAGGCTGCTCATGTCTGCCCTTTACCCCTTCTAGTACCATGGTAATTAAGAGGGCAGGCCTGAAGTCTGACTCCTGCATTCCGTGCCACCTCCACTGTTGTGTGGCCTTGGGAAAGTTACTAAAAATTTGTGCCTAAGTATCTTCATCTGTTAGATGGGTGGTTGATATTTAGTAGAGTTGTTGTAAGGAATAAATGAATTTATTCATGAAAGGTCCTTAAAGCTTGCCTGGTAAGCACTCAATTAAAATTAGTTGTTATTTGCTAAGGCTTTGCAGTTTGTCTAGTAAAAAGAATCATTCAAACTGCACTCTCCACCCATAAAATTCTTATCGCATATGACATAAATTTTATTTAGAAAGGCTATCAATTTTGTGTTCCATCATTCCTCTTTCAAAATTATCCACAAAATGTAGAAGGATTGGCTATACAATGGAATACCCTATAGCATTTAATGTTATATTACAAATTAATATTTAATGATATGAGAAAGATATTTGCAATAAAGTGAAATAGTATGCTTTAAAGCAGTATGAAAAGTTTGATCCAATTTTTTTAAAAATAACAAGTATATACTGATAAAATGTTTGGAAAAATATATACTATTTTATAAAAATATATACTATTTTTTTTATATATATATAAAAAAATATATAAAATATTAAGAGTTATTTCTGATTGTTGGAATTTGGGGTGTGTGGCAGTTTGGTATTATTTATGAATTCCAAAAATAGATATTGGATTGTGTTTGTAGACTGGTCTGTTCCTCTGGGCATATAGATTGTATTAAATTCAGAGGTTTCATTTTTACTTGATTATATTAATGATTAGGGCTTTGAATCGGCCCCTAGGTAGGCGGGTACTCACAGAGAAAATGACATGGCAGAGGAGAGAGTTTGAGTTTTGATGCTGGAGCCCCAGGAAGTAAATACACAGAGAAGGAAAACAGAAGCAGATATGCAGGAAGAAAGAGTGCTCCATAGACATGGCCCTGGGAAGAGAGATGAGCCTGATAGTCTATAGCTGACCTTGTGAAGAGACCAGAGCAGCTGAGCATGGAAAGAAACGAGTCTGGGGGAAAGTGACGAGTCTTATACCTGCCTATAGCTGAGAAGAAGCTGGGACCACAGAGCCTTAAGAGGAAGGAGGAAGGTTGAACCCTCACAGACATTGCCTGCTATCTTGCATCAACACATGGCAAAAGATTTTGGGTGAGAAAGTACTTCTTATGGTACTTGAGTTGGACTCTTCAGGGACTTGTGACTGTAAGCTTCTACCCCAAATAAATGCTCTTCATAAAAGCCAACAGAGTTCTGGTACTTTGCATCAGCACCCCTTTGGCTGACTAATACAGGGTGATATTTATTTTCTTTTTTTTTAACTTTCAACAATAAGCATGCACATCTATAAAAATAAAGTTATTTTTAGAAAATATTTCAAGCTTATCTCCTTCAGGAATGTATTTCAGACCTGATTCCATTTATAAAACCTTAAGCACAGAACCATGGTGACCTTATTGTTTCCATTATCCTAGGATTTAGTAGCAATGTATTTCACATTTTAATTGGTTGTACAGCCTTTTATTCTTTTCATGCAATGAGAGTTACTTAACATTGAGACCCAAAAGTCATTTAGTCCAACCAATCCATGGTATGCAGGTTTCACTATTGCTATCCATTCCTTCCCTAACACAGATTCTTGTCTTAAATGATTCCATTGACTGAGATTCTAGAAACTCAGGGATAGTGAAGTCTTTTGTTAGAGAGTTCTCAGCTATTTCTTCCTTGCATTAAGCCAAAAGGATTGGAACAATAGAAGCATGTTTTTCCTCTAGAGTACCAGCTTTTTTATTGATAAGGCTTTAAACACTTGACAAGAACTATTATTTTTCATTAAATTCTCTGTCCTCAAGGCTAAGTCTTTCTTATCTTCAAACAGTTCCTTACTTCTCTCCATTGCCACTTTCACCACCCTAATTCAAGCTGCCTTCATGGAACATTGAAAGAGTCTCCTCACCAACTGATCTTTGTATTTTTTTCTCCTGTCCATTCTCCACATAGCAACATAATATGTTAATCAGATTATGAGACTTTCCAATTTTAAGACAATCTGTAGTTCATCATTGCACTCACACAAGAATCCAAACTTCTCCACTGTCTTGTGGGAGATTTGGCCCTGCTCTCCCTCAGTCCGTTCTCACCACAGCTCCTCAAAGGGCCTGAGCAACTTTCCACATCATAATGGTATGGGGTCTCTGGTAACTGCCCCCACACTGCACTTGTCACAAGAAATTTCTTCCCATTGTTCAAGTATCAACAAGCACCTCCTCAGTGAGGCCATCCATCTGGTCTAGAACAATCCTTAGCTTACAGCTGAAATTGAGAAACAAGTAGAACAGCCAACACTGATATAGGAAGCCCCAAGAGAAAAGCCCTATGCCAGCTTGCAGCTGAAATTGGGAAAAAAGCGGAGCAGCTGGGCCTGAGAAAGGAAGCCCAGACGGGAAGGAGAGACCAGGCAGAGATCGCCAGCCATCTTGCTTCAACACGTGGCAGCTGACTTTGGTAGAAAGCACTTCTTATGGTGCCTTGAGTTAGACTTTTCATGGCCTTGGAACTGTAAGCTTTTACCCCAAATAAATCCCCATTATAAAAGCCAACAGATTTCTGGTACTTTACATCAGCAGCCTTTTAACAGACTAATAGAGTCAACATCACCTTTTCAAAGTCTACCCATTTTGCTGTATTTCTATTTTATGTCTGATGTTACACAGTATTTCACAGTATGCATTCACTGCATTTGTCTTCTGCATTACCCACTGCCATAAACAACACTACAATGATCCTCATGCAAGACCCTTGGTGGGCTTACATGTTTCATGGATAAATTCAAGCTAGGCCAAAGGGTATATTTATGGTTAATTTAACTACTGCCATAAACAACACTACAATGATCCTCATGCAAGACCCTTGGTGGGCTTACATGTTTCATGGATAAATTCAAGCTAAGCCAAAGGGTATATTTATGGTTAATTTAACTAAATACTACCATAGTGGCAGTTCCAGGCTAACCTCCAACCAGTAATGCTTAAGGATTCCTAGGTGTGCAAGTTTTTGCTAACATTTGGCATTATCCAGCTATTTTTGCAAATCTGATGGGCATAAAGTGATGTCTTATTGTTCTGATTTTTTTTTCCTGTCATTTCCAAGAAGTTTGAGCATCTCTTTATAGGCAGGGCCACCATGTAAGCTTTGTACCTACAAAGACATGCCCAGCCAAGAATGTGAGTAGGAGCTAAAATCCAATCCATGCTCTGCATGCTCTGGCATGTGGCTGTAGCTATGTGGAGGAAGGGGTACTTTTTTATAATTCTCACCAAAGCAACACATGGGCAAGCACTGGTCCTGATCACATGATCACATGCAGATTAGTCATTTAGGTTTCCAATTCTGGGAATTACTTGCTCATATACTTTCACTCATTAAATTGAAGGTCCTGTATTTTCTTGTTGATTTTTAGTCATTCCTTGAATATTATAATCCCTTTTTTTGTTTTAGACATTGCACACTTCTCTCATTCTGTCAACTGTCTAAATTTTGTTCATGATGTTCTTTCTTTAACAGAACTCCCTAATTTTGACATAATCAAAATAGTCTTTGTGTTTTGCATTTTAGATTTTGCTTAAATCTTTCTCTACCCCTAATTCACAAATATATTTCTCTATATTATTTTTATTCATTTTATACTTTCATATTTCACATTTAGAAATTTAATCTTTGTAGAGTTGACCTTTGACTATGGTGTAAGGTGGTTGTCCAATATTATTTTTCTCCAAATTCTAAGGCAGTTTTCTCTTCAGCACTTACTAAGCAGTCCATTTCCCCCATTAATATGCAGCTCTATTTTTATCAAGTAATAAACTGTCCTCAGTTTTCTGCGTTGTTTCATTCATCTATTTGTCCCTACCTATGCTAGAGCCACACTCTTTTACTACTTCTCTTCATATATGTATTTATATTTACTACAGTAAGTCTCCTTTTTTGCTTTGTTGTTGATGTTGTTATTGTTCAATGACATATAATTTCCTGGACCGTTCTTTTCCCATGTGTGCTGGTCTGAATCTTTTTGTGGATCCCAGAAAATCCTGTCCTTAGAAAGGCAATCCATTCCCAAGTGTGTAAACCTATTGTGGATGGGACCTTTTGATTAGATTCAGTTAATGGACTTTCTTTTTTATTAGATTACTTCAGAAAGGCATGGCTCAGTGTGGGCCTTAATCCTCTTACTGGAGGAGGGGCAGTTGAAATGCTCGGGCTTTTTTCGGACTTTGGGGGTTGTCCTGAGTGGTGAAGCAGTGACGAATGTAGGCCATTTTCCATCAGAATATACCATGCAGAACTGGGTGGGAGAGAGTCTGGCCTGTGATGTGAACTGTGGTCTATGCTCGGTGGCAAGGCCCCAGGATGTGTATATCCATTGCGGGTGTAGTACCACGTGGATGGGGAATGGTT
>JAQZBX010054915.1:0-18531 GCA_029593785.1 Cabassous unicinctus | reverse complement strand
TTTTGTTTTTTTCCCCATTTTTTGAATGTCCCAATCCGCTAATTATAATTTCTTTTTATTTTGGTTACTTTTTTTTTTTTCTTCTGTGTTTCCTTGTACTTATTTCTTGCATTTAAGCTTATCATTATTATTTCTTTTTCCTATTAATTGTATTTGGTTATTATAAGGGCTTCATGTTCAGGGAAGGTTTGGATCACAGAAGGGTTACAAGGCGGGCTGCAGTGGATTATTGGTGGGGTTGTCTGGGATGGGGTATTCATGGGAGTAGGTCCATCTGAATATACATGAAAGATATATAAAATTGTTCAAATGATCAAGGGATGGGGCATAGTCACGGTGGGTAGACAATTACTCAATAAATGAGGGAATCTGAATTCCCAGTCTGGAGAGCTCTGCTACATTCCCCAAGGGAGAAGCAACAGTATCCTGAGTGCAGAGGCCATGTCTGGAAAATGAGGATGGCCCACTGATGGGTTCTTGTTATTGAGGACTAGCCTTATGAGTATTTGCTCTTCTAACTGAAACTTAGCCTACTGTTATGGGGTGCCTAAGGGTTGCCATCTGAGAGCCTCCTTGTTGCTCAAATGTGGCCTCTCTCTAAGCCAAACTCAGCATATGAATGCATTACCCTCCCCCCAACATGAGACATGACTCCTGGGGATGAGCCTCCCTGGCAACGAGGGATTAATACCAAGTGCCAATGGGCAACACGATTGGAAAAAGACCTTAATAAAAGGCAGGAAAGGTAAAGAAAAATGAGTTCATGTGGTGAAGAGACTTCAAAGAGAGTCAGGAGGTCATCCCAGAGGTAATGCTTATTCACACTTCAGTAGGATCTCATAGAACACCAAAGTGGATATCACCCACACAGAGGCACCCCTGAGGGCTCTGGAAACCCCCAGGTCATATTTAATTGGGGATAGTCCCAGAGATTGATGCCTAATTAGTGGGCTCTTCAGTGGAATCTGTGCTCATGAGAGTGACAGAGCTGGACTCAAATAAGTCCTCCCTGCACATGGTCCATCAGTCCCTTTTATTCAAACTTATATGTGATGCTGGAGTTGTTAGGTGTATTTCCAGAGACTGAAGCCTCTGGCCTACCTTTGTGCCAGCTGTACCTGGAATCTCGGTGGAGCTGCAACTCCTACCCTACAGCTCAATGGACTCATCCATGTGGCCTGCCGAGGAGATGACGATGGGCAACGGCCATCCCAGTGAATGGAGAGAGACTGTAGCTGCAGGCAGGATAAACCCATCCTCAGTATATACAGGATATAAGACCTCTCTCATTTGGAGGTGGAGTGGACATCACCATCCAAGTCCCCTCAGTATTGGGGGAGGAGCTGTGGACTAGAGTGGACTTGGTGGTGTTCTGTTGTAGACATATTATGATTCAAGCAATGGAAGAAATTGTAACAGTGAGGTTGAGCCGGTGGCCACTGGACATTTTGTGGGCAGGGAGAGGAGGGGCAGTTGAAATACAAGGGCTTTTTTGGGACTTTGGGGTTGTCCTGAGTGGCATTGCGGTGACGGATGTAGGCCATTTTCCATCAGCATATACCATGCAGAACTGTGTGGGAGAGAGTGTGGTCTATGATGCGAACTGTGGTCCATGCTTAGTAGCAAGGCCCCAGGATGTGTATATCCATTGCGGGCG
The DNA here is from genome assembly GCA_029593785.1 of Cabassous unicinctus. NCBI lineage: Eukaryota > Metazoa > Chordata > Mammalia > Cingulata > Chlamyphoridae > Cabassous > Cabassous unicinctus. The sequence goes on along the minus strand of JAQZBX010054915.1, from coordinate 16,874 downwards.
TTGTGTTACATGGATGAAGGATGGTGGTGTGGGATATTGTTGGAAGTGTGGGAGGTGGGGAACATGGGAATCCCTGTAATTTCTGAGTAATATTTAGGTAATGTTAGCACCTTTAAAAATACATATATATATATATAAACATTTAAGTAAACAAATGCACCTTTATGCATATGTATTTATATATCATTTTACAAATATTTGTATGAATTGTGAAAAATTAGATTTTTACCCACAATAAATAAATAAATAAATAAATAAATAAATAAATAAATAAAATAAAATATGTTACTACAAAAAATGAAAGAAAGTAAAAATGCAACCTACCCAATGGGAGAAAATATTTGGCAATCATATATGTGATAGGAGCCTAATATCCAGCACATATAAAGAAACCCTACAACTTGAAAATTAAAAGACAAACAATCCATTTAAAAAATGGGCAGGTGACTTGAAAAGACACTTCTCCAAGAAAGAAATACAAATTGCTAAAAATCACATGAAAAGATGGTCAACGTCACTACCTATTAGGGAAATGCAAATGAAAACTACAATGAGATACCCTCTTATACCCATTAGCCTGGCAGCTGTTAAAAAACAGAGGACTATCAATGTTGGAGAACATGTGGAAGAATGGGAACAGTCATTCACTGCTGCGGGGAATGTAGAAAGGTCCAGCCATTGTGGAGGACAGTGTACTGGTTTTTCAAAAAACTAACTATAGAACTGGCACATGATCCAGTAATGCTACTGCTGGATATATACCCAGAAGAACTGAAAGTAAGGGCATGAGCAAATATATGCATACCAGTGTTCATAGTGACATTATTCACTATTGTCAAGAGTTGGAATCAACCCAAATGCCCATCAACAGATGAATGGATAAAATGTGGTACATACATACAATGGAATATTACTCAACTCTAAGAAGGAATACAGTGCTAACACATGGGATAGCATCGATGAATGTTGAGGATCTTATGTTAAGTGAAGCAAGCCAGGCATTGAAGGACAAATATTACGTGACCTCACTAATATCAATTAAGGAAATTGAGCAGACTCAGAAAGCTATTGTCTAGAAGATAGGTTTACAGGAATTAGAAATGGAGAAGAAGTTTGTGAACCTCCATTCATACAGACTTAAAATATGATAAGAGGGAAATGTGTAATTGCACATTGAAGGGATATGACAGGAGGATTGTGATATTATTGGATTGGGTGATGCAGGTTTGACAGGTGGGTAGATTGAGGAGGATGGATTAGAAAGTCCAGGGCAATGAGGGTAGGGTTGGGGAAAGAACCAGGTGAACACTGGGTATTAGGAGGTATGTGGTTGCAAGTACATTGTTGGGAATGCTCTTATGGCAATATAAGGAAGGGTTACTGGTTTAGGGTGTTGGATGGGGAGATTTGGGAGAGGACACCCCTGAGGAAGGCTTCTAGGAAGTGTGTGTGTGATCATTTTGTCATACTTAGTTTTATCAATGGGTGGAGACACACATAATGAGCAGGAAGGAGTAGAACTCCCATTCTGGGGAGGAAATATATGTTCTCAAACAGAGGGTTGGGAGTCTTTCTAGAGCATGGGTGGTTCTTAAAAGGTGAGGACAAACCAGTCAATGTCTCAGTGTTGTTTCAAGTATGCATGAACCTTGTCACCCAAGGAGTGAATCCATGGGTTTGCGATAAGACCCAGGGGAAGGAAGGAAGGAATAGAATAGATAGAAAAAGGGGTATTTAGTGGACATTGGAAGTGTTCTACATGATTTTGCAATGATTGACACAGGCCATGTTAAATATCAAAATATATAAAAGTGTATGTCTAAAATGTAACCCATAATATAAACCATTGATATTGGTTAGTAGCTAGGATTCACTATTTGTATATCAGTTGTAAGAAATGTACCATCCACATCTAAAATAATATTAATATGAGAAAGAGGAAAGGGGGAAAGATATTGAATATATGGGAGACCCCTCTATTCTGTATGTGAATTTACCATAACCTAAAACTTCTGTGAAAATGAAATGAAAAAAGTAAGACATTGGTGAATAAATGGAAGAAAATGTCACTGTACATACAGGACAACAGATAGTACAGTGATGAAATGCAAAGTATTGAAAAAATTTAAATATTTTTCATTATTTTTTAATATCCCAAGTTTTAAATTTTATTTTTTTATCTTTTTAAAAAATTTTATGTAGTTTATTTCTTATATTTAAATCTGTCACTATTTCATTTTCTTAATAAATGTATTTGGCTATTTTATTGGCTTCCTTTATGAAGAAGCTTTGGATCACAGAAGGGCTGCAACTGGGGCAGGAGAAGATAATTGGTTTGGGGTGTCACTAATGGAGGATACATGGAAGAAAGTTAACATGGACATACAGTAAGCTATATAAATGTATTCGAATGCTCAGGGGCATTGTCACAGTGGGTTGAGATTCACACAATAACCAAAGTAATGCTTAATTCCCATCCTGGTGAGATCTTCCACATTCTCTAATGGATCAGCAACAATCCCCCAAGTAGAGGGGCAATGACTAGTGAGGGCGAATTGTCCATTGATGGGCCATTGATATTGGTGACTATGCATATAAGCCTTTGCTCTTGAAATTGAAACTTAACCTAGTGTTATAGGATGCCTAAGAGTTACCTACTGAGAGCCTCCTTTTTGCTCAAATGTGACCTCACTCTAAGCCAAATTCAGCATATAAATGCATTACTTTCCACTCAAAATGGGACATGACTCCCAGGGATGATCCTCCCTGGCACCTAGGGATTACTACCAAGCACCAATTAGCAGTGCAACTGGAAAAAGACAACAAAGAAGGGTGGAAAGGTAGAGACAAAGGAGTTTATATGGTAAAGAGACTTCAAAGTGAGTCAAGAGGTCATCCCAGATGTAATGCTTATGCACAACTCAGCAGGATCTCATAGATTGCCAAAGTAAATACTGCCCGAATAGAAAGGACTCCTGAGGGCTTTGGATACCACCAGATCTTATGGACAGGGCAGATAGCTCTGGAAATCTGTGCCTTGCCGATGGGCCCTTCTTTGGAATTTATGCTCCTGAGAGTGACAGAGTTGGACTCAGTTATGGCTTCCATATGCATTGCTCATCTGTCCTTTCTATTTGAACCTATAGTTGATGCTGTAGTTGGTATGTGTACATCCAAGTGTCTTAAAACTTTGGGCTGTCCATGTACCAAGTGAGCCTCAGCAAATTTGCAACAGCTACTCTCCCAATCATTGGACTTATCCAGAATAACTAACAAGGTGGTGAGAATGGACAAACACCATACAAAGGAAATGAAATAGCCTAAAACTGCAAGCAAGAAAGTCCCATCCATCAGCTGTATGGGATCAAAGCCCCCTCTCAATTAGAGGTGGAGTGGACATCACCATCCCAGGATTCTTTGGATTGGGGAATGATTTATAGACTAGAGTGGACTTACTGCTAGTTTACTATAGACTTTTTGTGATTCTAGCAATGGAAGAAATTACAAAATTGATGTGGGGGCAGTGGCCAATGGAGGTTCTGAGGGCAAGGAGAGGGAAAAACAGTTGTAATACAGGGGCATTTTCAGGACTTGGGAATCATCTTGAATGACATTACAATGACAGATATAGGCTGTTATATATCTTCTTAAAACGTACTGGTTTGTGTGAGAGAGAGAGTAAACTACAATGTAAAATATAATCCATGCTCAGTAGCAATGCCCCAAAATGTGTTTATCAATTGCAAAGATTGTATCACACTAAGGAAAGATTTTTCTTTTATGTGGGAAAAAGTTGGAGGTATGTGGAGCTGGGCATAGGGAATCCCTATACTTTTTATTTAACATTTATGTAATGCAATTATCTTTAAATTGTTTAAAAAAAATTTTTACATAAAGAAGAAAGGAAATCAGAACCTACAATGATACAAATTAAAATGAAAACACAAGGTATCAACACCACTCCATTGTGGAACATTTGTTACAGATTATGATGCAGCAAGAGCAGTGCTTAGAGGGAAATTCATAGCCATAAATGCCTATATTAAAGAAGAAAGTGCTAAAATCAAAGACCTAACTTCACACCTGAAGGTATTAGAAAAATAGCAAAAAACTAACCCCAAAGCAAGTAGAAAGAAGGAAATAAAGATTATAGGAAAGCTAAATGAAATTGAAAATAAGAAAGCACTAGGAAAAATAAGCAAAACTAAAACCTGGGTCTTTGAGAGGATTAATAAAATTGACAAACCCTTAGCTACATGAACAAAGAAAAAAAGAGAGAAGATGCAAATACATAAAATAAGAAATGAGGAAGGGGTTATCATTCTCAACCCTACAGAAATAAAGAATATCATAATAGGATAACTTGAAAAATTGTATGTCAACAAGATGGATAACTTAGAAGAAATGGACACATTCCTAGAAATACATAAGCCAATTACACAGATGTAAGAAGATTTTTGAAGTCAATAGACCAATCACAAATAATGAAGTAGAATTAGTCATCAAAACCTCTCTAATAAGAAGAAGCAAGGACCAGATGGCTTCACAGGTTAATTCTACCAAACATTCTGGAAAGAACTATTAATAACAACAATCATGCTTAAATTCTTCCAAAAAATGGAAGTGGAGGGAATATTGCCCAACTCATTCTATGATGCCAACAACACTCTAAAACCAGAGCTAAACAAAGAAGCCACAAGAAAGGAAAACTATAGACATATCTTTCTAATGAACCTTGATGCTAACATCCTCAAGAAAATACTGGCTAATCGTATTCAACAACACATCAAATGAATTATACACCATTACTAAGTGGGTTTCTTCCCAGGTATGCAAGGATGGTTCAATAAGAAAATAATCAATGTAATACAGCACATTAACATAGCAAATAAAATCACATGATCATGTCTATAGATGAAGAAAACGCTTTTGACAACACACAGCACTCTTTCCTGATAAAATTACTTCAAAAGATAAGAATAGAAGGAAACTTCCTCAAAATGATAAAGTGCATATATAAAAAACCCACAGCTACCATTGTATTCAATGGTTAAATCCTAAAAGCTTCCCTCCTAAGATGTGGATCAAGACAAGGATACCTACTTTCACCACTCTTACTTACCATTGTTTAGAAATACTAGCTCCAGCACTTAGAGAAGAAAAATATATAAAAGGCATCCAAATTGGAAAGGAAGATTAAAAATTTCACTATTTGCAGATGACATGATCCTATACATAGTAAACATTGATAAATCTACAACCAAGATTCTAGAGCTTATAAATTAATTCAATAAAATGAAAGGTTATAAGATTAATGTACAAAATCATTAGCATTGCTCAATAATGAGCAAACTGAGAAGGAAATCAAGAAACAAATACCATTTACAATAGCAACTACAGGAATCAAATATCTAGGAATAAATTTAACTGAAGATGTAAATGACTTGTACTCAGAAAACTATATAACAGTTAAAGGAAATCAAGGAAGACCTAAATAAATAGAAGAATATTCCCTGTTCATGGATAGGAAGACTAAACCTTTTTAACATGCTCTATACTCCCGAAACTGGTTTACAGATTAACACAATTCCCCCCAAAATTACCATAGCGTTTTTTTTTACTGAATTGGAAAAGCTAACTATGGAATTTATTTGGAAGGGCAAGATACCCTGAATAGCCAAAGAAATATTGAAAAAGAAAAATGAAATCAGAGGAATCATGCTACCTGACTTTAAAACATGCTACAAAGCTACAATGGTCAAAACTGCATGGTATCTGCACCAATATTTCTAAAACTATCATTTTCCTATTAATTGTATTTGGTTATTTTATTGGATTCAATTTTGAAAAAGTTTTAGATCACATAAGGGTTACAACTCTCACAGGGGAGGACCATTGGTGTGGGATGTCAGAGATAGGGGTTGTATGGGACAAGGTTCACTTGGTGCATACCTATAAGGCATATGAATGTGTTCAGGTGTTCATGGGGCATTGTCACAGTGGGTGGAGATTCACACAATAACCAAAAGAGTATCAAATTCACATCCTGGGTAGCTTTGCCACATTCTCTAAAGGGACAGCAAGAATCCCCTGAGTATAGGAGCAGTGACTAGTGAAGGAGGATGGAACACTGACAGTCCCATAACAGTGATAATGGTACTTATGAACCTTTTCTTTTGAAATTGAGACTTAGCCTAGTATTATAGGGTGCCTAAGAGTTACCTCCTGAGAGCCTCCTTATTACTCAAAGGTGGCCTCTTTCTAAGCAATACTCAGCATGCAAATGGATTACCTTCTCCCCAGTGTGGGACAGGACTCCATGGGATGAGCCTCATTGGCACTGAGAGATTACTACCAAGCACCCATTAGCAATGCAACTGGAAAGAGACCTTGACAAAAATGGGGAAGTGGTAAAGACAAATGCATTTTTATGGCTAAGAGAATTCAAAGTGAGTCAGGAAGCCATTCCATAGGTTACCCTTATGCACGTCACAGCAGGATCTCATTGACTGCCAAAGTATATATTGCCTCAAATACTGGGGTTCCTGAGGGCTCTGGAGACATCCAGACACTATAGGCAGGGAAGACAATCAGGAGTTTGGCACCCTGCCAGTGGGCCCTACTTTGGAAATTATGTGCCCCAGTGTGACAGAATGGACTCAGTTGTGGTTTCCTTACACATGGCTCTTCTGCCCCCACCTTTTGGAATCTATAGTTAGTACCAGAGTTGATAGGTGTATGTCTAAGAGACGTAAATCTTTGGCCTGTCCATGTACCAGTTGGGTCCTGAATTTCAACAGATTTGCAACACCTACTCTCCCATTCATTGGACTCACCCAGGACAAGTAGCATGGAGATGATGATGGACAATGACCATTTCAAGTAACAGAGAGACTCTGCAACTGCAAATGAGATAGCCCCATCCATCATCCCATGGGATCTAAGACTCCTCTCCATTAGAGGCAAGTGGGCAATACCATCCCAGAATCCTCAGGATTTGGGAATGAATGCTGGAATTGAGTAGACACACTGTTATTCTATTACTTATTTGATTTTTAGAAAAGGAAAAACTTTTCTCATTGATAGAGAGGCAGTGGCTGCTGGAGGTTCTGAGGAGAGAGAGAGGGAAAATAGGTGTAGTTTGGGGGCATTTTCAGGAATTTGGAATTCTCCTGAATGACATTGCAATGACAGATACAGGCCATTATATATCTTGTCATAACTTACAATATTATGTGGGAGAGAGTGTTAACTACAATCTAAGCAATAATCCATTCTTAATGGCAGTGCTCCAAAATGTGTTCATCAATTGTAAGAAATGTACCACACTAGTGAAGGATGTTTTAATGTAGGAAAATATGGGAAGGCTAGGCAGTGGGGCATATGGGAATTGCCTATATTTTTTATGCAATATTGATGTAATCTAAGTATCTTTTAAAAAATATAAAAACATATTTCAAAAAAAAATTTAAAAAGTCATTGTATTATAGAATCATTAAAGTAATTTGAGTCAAAATATAGAATCAAATGAAAAAATCAAGATGTTATCAAACCTATGCTCCCTCCTGGAGTTAGTCATTCTGGTGATAGCAGTCCCTCATCCTGTGGTGATATCCTAGATGTCTGCCTTTCATTTTGTCCTGTTGATGTTGCCCAAATTAATTTTGCTTATAAAGGACCCAGTAATAAGTACTAAGGTCCACCCTGATTCATTTGGGTCACATATAAATAGGAATTTAGAAATTCTTCTTCTCCAATGTGTCCACACATTAACTGATAATACACCTGCAAAGAGTCATATTTACAAGTAGGTTATAAAAATACAGTTTGTCTTGGGGCAGTCTTCTCTGGCTGTAGATCTGTGAAAATTACAAAACCATTTATCTGCTTCCAATATACAAAGGGGCAGACATAGGATAAACATTTACATTACCATAAGGAGAATTTGGGAGGGAAACATTAGTCACTGGTTCTCAACATTTCTGAAAACCTGCAGGGCATACACCATTAGATTTCAAAGTATGAGAGTCATTTTTAAGATGATGATTTCTTCTGCCTGGGGCCTCATGGTGGTCCACCTTTTCCACAGACTTGCCCAATGGTCATTTTCTTGGTCTCACACTATCAAGCATCTGGATTGCAACTGAGTTGCATAACTCACCATCCAAGGACATGGGGGTGATGGCCACTCTCCCTAATCTTTGGGGTACAGTCTCCACCCTCTTAGTATAGTGAGGTGGCAGCAACATTCTCCCTAATCTCTGGCATACAGGTCCAATTCTCTCAGGACATTCATTTGGTTACCTGGTCTTCCCTAATCTATGGACAACAGGCCTGCCCCTCTCAAATCTATGGGATGTTGACCTCACTCTCCCAGACCTATGGGGAACAGGCCTACCACTCTCAGATCTCTGGGGTGTTGACCTCACTCTCCTCAACCATTGAGAAGTATGCTCCACCCTTTCTGTAGCCTGGGGTAGCAAAACTCTCCTTGAACAGTGCCCTGGAACTTCCACCCTCTTCAAATGCTGGGGCAAATTCACCATTCCTGTACACATGGGTGGGGTTCCTCTCTTGATGCAAAGAGATGTCTTAATTCCAGATATCAGCTTCCGCTGTTTTCCTTTTAAAGCTATTTTTTCTTCCATCTTTCCCCTCTATATCCCTTTTGGTCCAGGCTAGCAGTGGTTTTGTTCATATAGCCCTAGCAAAAAGCTTGTTGGTTTAGCATGGATGAAACAAGGGTGAAATCCATCAGACAATAAGACTTTCCACAAGTCCTTCTTAGATAACTGCATTTCAAACCTGACTTACAAGTTCGAAGTTTAGTTAATTCCTCAAATCGGGCACTATCATCTGGGGTCTTGATTTTCAAAGGTGTGGAATTTCCAGAATCAGTTTCTGGTTTCTTTGTGCCCAATTCAGTTCTCAGCTTATCTCTTTCCTCTAACATTTTGCTATAAGCTGCAAGGAGAAGCCAAGGTCCATTCTCCAAGTTTACTTTGGAAAGCTCTTCAGCTATATGTCTAGGCTCACCATTTTCAAATTTTGCCTTCTGTATAACATCAGAAGTCAATCTTGCTAAGTTCTCTGTAACTTTAAAGCACAGATCACCTTTCCTCCAATATCCAACAATAATTCTATCTTTAACCTCTAAGGCCTTATCAGAAAACTCTTTAAATTCCATATTCCTATCATCAGTCTCTTCAAAGTTATACAGGCTTTTTCTATCAAGCATCTCACAGTTCCTCTATAAAAAAATTACCCTTTATCCATTTATAAATCCATTCCAGCATTTTGGTAATCACAAAAGTACCACCCCACCCCCTGGCACCAAATTCTGTATTAGTCAGCCAAAAGGTATCCTGATGCACATTATCAGAAATATGTTCACTTTTATAAAGCGTATTTATTCAGGCTAAAATTTTACAGTTACAAGGCACTAAAGAGTCCAACTCAAGGTTACTTTACTCACCAAAGTCTGTTGGCACATGTTGAAGAAAGATGGTGGGTTATATTTGTAAAGGTTCAGCCTACCTCTTAAGACTCTGTGGGCTCAACTTCTTCCAACCACAGCTGCAGGCTGGCATAGGGCTCTTTTCTTTCTGGGCTTAGTTGCTCATAGCTCTAGTCTCTTCAGCTGCAAACTATCAGTTGAATGGCTTGACTCTCTCTGGGGCTCCAGAATCTAAACTAAGTTCTCTTCTTTGTTTTGACTTTATGTTTTCTCCTGTGTATCTACTTCTGTGTGTCTCCTTGATTTGGTGTCCATTTATATAGCTCACAATATGGCTGTGGTCTCAAACTGAGTCACACTCTACTGATGTGGTCAAATCAAAGCTCTAATCTTAACATAATTTAATCAAAGACATCTCAACTGAATCTAACACAATCAAAGGGTACTACACCCAGAGGAACAGACTAGTTTAGAAATACAATCTATATATATTTTTTGAATTCATAAAAAATCTCAAACTGCCACACTGTTATAATTTATTTCAAATGCCTTCAGTAGAATTTTTCAAACTGAATTTCTAGACATGGGTTTTCAGTGAAAACAGGAGTTTAGTACTCAAAATTTACCTTCTCTTTTCCTTTCTTAGATACTCTAAATGCCCATTACTGTGCTTAAATCCATTTCCCCACTTTTTTTCACTTAAACTTCTTTCACCAATATTTTAATAAAAACTTGAGAAATGTCCCTCAGAACACTCTTTGGAATATGCTGATCACTAGTGTAACATAGCTCTGATGAGTCAGTGGGTGTGAGCCTGGAGAGGTGAATTGTGTTCAGGCCATGAAATTTCTGGTATATAATGTTGAGGAATTTGAACTTTATTGTGCCCACTACATAAACCATTGAAATATTTTAGTTAAGAGGTTATATTTTCTTATTTGTGTTTTATAACTATCTGAGCAGAAGTATAGAGGATGCATTGGAGAGAGACCAGGCAAGAGGCAGGAGAACTAGTGGGAAGTGTGACAAAGATTCAGGCTATAAGCAATGAAGATTTGATCTAAGTCTATGACAAGGGAAACAGGGAGGAAGTGAAATTTAGAAACCAAAGCTAGGAAATAGAGTTGACCCAACCTTGTGACTAATTGCATCACAAAGTGAGAGAGCAGGATGTGTCAAAGAAACCATCTATATCCTGGCTTAGAGCACTAATGGTTATTCATCCTGATAGAGAAGGAGGCAGAACATTAGGGAAAGAGCTTTAATTTGAGGTATCCATGAGAGTCCAATTGGAAATTCAGCTGTGGGGCTCAGGAGAGAGTTATGGGTTAGGTGTGAAAAGATGGGGTTCACTTGCATATTGATATATTTGAAGCTATAGTTTGAATGTGTTCAATAAGAGAGAGTATGTAGAGTGAGGGAGAATTGGCCAGGAGGTGGAACTTTGGGAAACATCAACAAGAAAAAGCTAAAGAGAGGAAGAGTACCTTAAGAAGAAAAAAACTGAGTGGTAGGAGAGAAACACAGAAGGAAGATATGGGTAAGCCAAGGTGGTGGTAGGGAAGAACATAATTAAACCTAAAAACAATGATGAGAAATCACAAAGAAAAGTTCAAGAATGATAAATAAAGGAAATTGTCCATTGCATTTAATAACTTGAATGTAAATGGTAACGTTAGGAAGGCAGTTTAAGTGGAGTGGTTGGCTGAAGTGACAAGACCACAATTGGTTGAATTGGAGATCAGTAAATGGTGCCGGATAATGGTAGAAGACTTGTCTAAGAATCTTAGCACTGAGAGAGCTGTACAGAGAGTGTACAATCATGGACCAAGAATTTGGCCTTCCTGGGTTATGGGCTATGGCAGAATATGTTCCCCTGCTTTTTCAGACTCATGCTAAGCGACGATATGTTCACTTTTTAAAAGAATTTGTTGTGCTTGAGCCCATGATGCAACATAAATTAACTTGCCACACAGATTTTGGGGCTGCAGAGTGACTTGTGATGAATGGAATGGCATGTGTTGGTTTTCTGGTCACTATTTTAATTGTTCTTGCATATCTTTTTTACAGGGGTGTCTTGAGCAAAATATGGCTGGTGACTTTGTGAGATAACATGAAGGTTTGCCCCTGCCTTACCAGCCTGGGTTGAGGTGATGACCTGCACGTGGGATACCTAGGGCATTCTTTCTACATTCTCTGGAGGAAGGCCAAAATAAATGGGACCTTGAGAATCCATGATAATTCCAGGGAGTTAGCTAGCTGGTTTCACACACAGATCAGTGAGTTTGGGGTTCCCACTCCCCAGGATACACTCCCCTGTCTCATGGATTCTTATAACTGTTCTCATTCTGGAACAAGTGTTACCAATAATCAGGATGCCCACACTGATCTTGTGGTTTATGTCAGGCCAATCATTATTCAGCAGACAATTAGAATTGAAGATGGGGACCCAGAGGTGAAAACAAATTTATGACACCTCTGGAATGAGGGCAGAGTGGGAGATCCAGTACTCAGTCCTTCCACCACAACTATAAAACAGGTAGGAATTGACTGCAACAACTATTTTTAAAGTCCAGAGGCAATAAGAACACTGTATGGCATCCAAGGAAGAATGGGAGGAGAAGTCTGATAATCAATGGTAAAGAACTATAATTGCTGTCTTCACATGGTGGCTACCAATGCCTATCCTCCAATTTCATGGCAGACTCTCCTGGTGCCCAGTTCCTGGCTAGCTGTTGGTGACAGAAAGGGACATAAAAATCCTATTCTCCAAGAATAGGTGTGGAAAATAGCTGACCACTGATGATGGTTTTTAAAAATATATATTTTTATTACAGAAGTTGTGAGCTTACAAAACAATCATGCAAATGTGTAGAATTCCCATACAACACCCCTTCACCACACACCACTCTGTTGCGGAACATTTGTTCCAGATTATGAGATAATATAATTAGACTATTACAACTAACTATGGTACATAGCGTACATTTGGCATATTTTTCCACACCTCCTATCTTTACAACAGTACATCTTTGGCATTGGTACAAGAATATTACAGAATTGCTGTTAACTATAGTACATAGGTTACATTAATTGTACTTTTCTTATGTTTTTCCACATTCCCACTGTCGTGCTATAGTGACATACATACATTCTAGTTCACAAAAGGACATTTTTGCATTTGTACTATTAACAACAATTCTCTTCCACCTCTGGGTTCACTGTACTATTCAGTCCCTAGATTACTCTCAAGCTTTCTGTCAATTGATATTTACATCCTTAGATTACACTTTTCAGCCACAATCCCATTTATAAACAAGCTGATATTCAATATAGTGTGTTACCATCAACTCTATCAATTTCCACTTTTACAGTCAAGTTAATTAAAACTCCCATATACATTAAACATCAGTACTCCTCAGCCCTTCTCTTATCTTCTAATAACTTATAATTCCATGCATTTATTCTTATTTAGTTCATAATAGTGAGACCATGCAATATTTGTTCTTTTCTGTCTAGCTTATTTCACTTGATCATGGCTTTTGATTAATTAATTCATATCACTGGATATTGGCCCTGAGGGAAGCTATTAATTCAACCTTCTCTGGGTATAGGTGGTGGCAGCCAGTGTTTAAACCCTCACTAGGAAGGAGCAGAGACAGTAGTCATTTAAACATGCAGAGCTTCTTCAGGGCTGCAAGAGACAATTCACTGAACAGCTGCATTTTATCAGCAGACCAGGAATGCTCAGCTTTTCAGAACTATCAAATATTTTTGTGTGCCCTTAATACCCCCTCCACAAGTCACATTTGAGTCAGGCTGCAACCGTTTGTGGGTCTCTGGTCCTGATTTTGCTGGATAAAACCAACTTGGGAAAGTCATTCCTGGGGTGGCATTCCAACCAGAATTTGTACTGCAGGCAAAAGCAGCATGAGAACATAAGTGGAGTGTAAAAATCTATAGAACTGGATAGTGTAGGACAGAGGTCTGCCAGCTTCAAATAACCAGAAGAGAAGAGTTTGTATACTGGAAAATGAGGTGAAAACCAAAGCCCTGTAAGCACTGGAATGCCAAAACAACTAATAACTCCCAGCACAAGAAAGAGGCACAGAAAGACTGGGAAAGCCCTGCACACTGTATTTGCCTTGGGCAGACCTTCTTAATAGGAGCACTGATGTTCAAGAAAATCTCTGTACTATCAACAGCAGGCTATAAAACCAAGTAAAAGACATCCCAAGATGGAAATCTTAGACTTAACATTTTAAATATTAACCCATACAATATGCAACAAAAGAGTACAAGACAAAGAAAAAGGAAATGATTGTCCATGCAAAGAAAAAAGATAAAAACAAATAAATCACCAAAGAAGAATATGAGAATGTGGACCTACTGAAGAAAGTTTTTAAAAATGATTTTTAAAATGTTCAAGAAGATGAATGAAAGTACAGAAAAAGAACTAAAGAATACCAGGTGTAGCAGTTTGGTATTGTTTATGAATTTCAAAAATAGGTATTGGATTTTGTTTGTAAATTAGTCTGTTCCTCTGGGCATGATTAAATTATGTTTAGGGATTTGATTGGGCCACATCAGTAGGACATTGAGTCCCCACCCCCTTGGATAGGCATGAAGAAGGAGGATATAAAAGAATTTGAATGCTGGAACCCTAGGAAGCAAACACATAGGAGAAGAATACTCCATTAGACATGGCAGAGGCCCCAGGAAGAGAGATGAGGCATTCACCTGATAGTTTACAGGTGACCTTGTCGAGAGAGCATAGGTACTGAGCCCAGAAATAAATGAGCCTTGGGAGATAGATGAGACTTATCCCAGCCTATGGCCAATATTGGAAGAAGCTGGGACCATGGAGCCTTAAGAGGAAAGAGAAGCCTGAACTCCTGCAGAGTCAGAAGCCATTTTGGTCCAACACATAGCAACAGACTTTGGTGAGGGAAGTAAGTTATGCTTTATGGCCTGGTAACTGTAAGCTTCTACCCCAAATAAATACCCTTTTATAAAAGCCAACAGATTTCTGGTATTTTGCATCAGCACCTCTTTGGCTGACTGATGTACCAGGAAAACAATAAATGAACAACATGAGACTTTAAAGATATAGAAATATTAAAAAGTAACAAAATAAGAGTACTGGAGTTGAAGACCACAATACTGGTATGAAAAATGCACAGGAGGGTTTCAAGAGCACATTGGGGCTATCAGAAGAAAGAATCAATCAGTGAACCTGAAGAAACACATTTTAAATGAGTCATGCCAAGGAGCAGAAAGAGAAAATACATATTAGAAGGGAAAATAGTTTTAAAAAAATTATGGGACACCATGAAACATACCAATATATACAGTATGGGATTTCCAGAAGGAAAAGAAAGAGAACGTACAATGTATAAAGGTATAAGTGATAAAAAGTACCAAAAATGAGAGGAGGACAGAAGTCTATAGTATATGTGAATGCAATTGAAGTTGAACCTTCCAGGTGGCTAGTGGTAGTGAGCAGGGACCTGCATCCCAGAGCTGGGCACAAGGGCCCTGAAGCCCCTGCAGCCCCTCCAGCTGGGTGAGGCTTCACAGTGCTGGCCAGTGCAGCTCTTGAAAATCTAGGCCACAGCAACCACCATTTTTTGTACTACATCCTTGAACATGACTGATGTCCTCTAATGTCTGAAACTAACCTGGGTTGGGCCTGGTTAGTACTTGGATGGGAAACCATCTGGGAATGTCAAGTGCGTTTGTTAGCTGCATCTCTTGCTCTTGCTCTAGAACTCTCCCTCTTCTTTTGGCCATGCCTACCCTGAGAATCAGTTGCCTCAAGCCAGTGCCTGTTCCTCACCCCCACGTGCATGGTTGTCTCCACCTCAACTCTGCTGATCGTGGAACAGACAGCTGGCCACATGCCAGCTCTTCCTTTGATCTCCCAGTCTCACACAAGCCAAGACCTGGCAGACACAGTGAAGACCTGACTGCTGAGACCAAGTCCCCTCACTTGCTAGACCTCTTCTCAGCCATCAGGCCCCTAACACTTTGGCACCTGCAAGCACATAATGCACAACAGGTTTGTGAAAAGATACTGTATATCTTCAGTAATTAGGAATAAGAAAATCAAAACTACATTGAGAGCCCCTCTCCTCAGAGTGCAGCAAAGGCTGAGAGTGCAGTTCTCTTGGATACTGTCTCTCTGTCCCTCATATTCCTGGGGGTTGCACAGCACTGTCCTGGTCTGCTTATCCCCAAAGCAGGTCACTTTGGTACTGTTAGGCCCTTTCTCCACTGTTTTTGTGAGAGAGTTGATCCATGCCTGTCTACTTTGATGCCATTTTCCCAGAATCTCAGTCTCAATCCAGTGTTTTGTTTTTTATTAAGATTTATTTATTTATTTATTTATTTATTTATCACCCCCTTGCTGCTTGTGCTTGCTGTGTCCATTTGCTGTGTGTTTTCTCCGTGTCTGCTTATCTCCCCCTTGCTGTGAGGTCCCGCTGCATAAGCCCACTGTGCCGCGTGGGCTGGCCTGCCCTCACAAGGAGGCCCCGGAAGCCAACCCGGGGCCTCACACATGGTAAACGGGGGCTCTATTGATTAAGCCACACCCACTTCCTGTTGGGAGGTCTTGTTGCATCAGCCCACTGGGCCGCGCGGGCCGGCCTGCCCTCACAAGGAGGCCCCGGGAAGCGAACCCAGTACCTCCCATATGGTAAATGGGAGCTCTATCGATTGACCCACCCCCGCTTCCCTCAATCCAGTGTTAAAGCTAATGGTGGGTAGGTCTGGGCATTGTTGTCAGAAGCACAAAAGACAATTAGTAAATAAAAGGAAATGAGGATTAATTTATTTCCCAAATTTTAATTTTCTAAAAGTTTTGATGGAATATATTTGCACATTTTGAAATATTAAAAAATACACTAATATTCTCCTTACCACTATTGTTCCCAGTGGACCAAAATCAATTTTTATGTATCAACTTTATTTAAATTTTGTTAATGGGTGCAATGTATAGTAAGTATTTTTCCTTAACGGTGGCTGTGCATTCAGGGGATGCATAATAGTAGAACAAAATTTATGTCCATGTGTAAATTTTTGAAGATTTGGAGAGAAAAGCAGCAATGAAAGGGCTTCTTTTAATATTTAAGAGACACATGAATTGAAGATACAATAGAGACAATGGAAACTTGTGTTCAGAGACCTTAGAAAAGTTTGTGATTGGGAGGTCTGCTACCACAGGAATGGTCAGGCTAGTGCCATCTTTCAGTACAACCATCTCACAAATCCCTAGCTTGTGATCCTGAATCATCTGCATCTATATATATTTAACTCCAAGTTATTATAGTTGAGGGAGGCAGTACTTTCTGATCCTGAGTTCTCTAATAAACTTCTTCAATTCTGCAGCATTCTGGATATTTACTCCATAGTC
>JAQZBX010054914.1:0-18536 GCA_029593785.1 Cabassous unicinctus | reverse complement strand
ACCCTATTATTTACACCTTGCATTAGTGTGGTACATATGTTATAATTCATGGAAAAATATTTTTATACTTGTATACTATTAACTATAGTCCATCATTTATAATAGGGTTCACTGTATTATACAGTCCTATATTTTATCTTTTAATTTTTATTATAGTAACATATATGATATAAAAATTCCCCCTTTATCTCTATTTATGCATATAATTCAGTGCTGTTAATTACACTCACCACCATCCATTTCCAAAACTTTACAATCAACCGAAATAGAAATTCTGTACAAATTAAGCATTAATTCCCTGTTCTCTGCCCTCAGCCCAGCCCCTCATAATCTATATTCCAGATTTTAACTCTATGAGTTTGCTTATTCAAATTATTTCATATCAGTGAGATCACACAATATTTGCCCTTTTGTGTCTGGCTTGTTTCACTCAACATGATGTCTTTAAGGTTCATCCATGTTGTCACCTATATCAGGACTTCATTCTTTTTTATGGCTGAATTATACTACATTGTATGTATATACCATATTTTATTTATATACTCATCGGTTGATGGACACTTGGGTTACTTCCATCTTTTTGCAATTGTGAATAATGCCATTATAAACATTGGTGTGCAAATATCTTTTCAAATCCCTGCTTTCAATTCTTCTGGGTATGTACTTACTTAGTAGAGGGATTGCTGGCTCGTGTGGTAATTCTATAATTAGCTTTCTGAGCAGGTTTCCTTTTGTTTGGTCAGGTGGGTGTGTGGAGAATGGAGAGGGTTCAAAATTTGGACAGAATCTTATCCCAAAAGAATATTTCTGCCCAAGCCTGACCCTGACTCTTTCCACCTGTATTTACCAAAACGGTCCACACCATCCCTTAAAAGCCAGCCATTTCTCAATAAATACAAAACTCCCTTTTCCCTCATCTTTTCCTTAAAATTTGAGCAGAAACCCAGGTAAATTTCAATAGCACCTGAGTCAACTCCTAAAACTAAAAGACATAGACATCCTACCCTATGTAAGAAGGAGTATATAAAACCTTTATCAATATTTGTATACATAGCATTTATAACTCTTTTTATATCTACAACATTCTTCATCCATCTATAGATCTATAAAAACAGTAATAAAAGTTAAGAAAACCAATTTGGGCAAATAGTCTCTTTTGAACAAACTGCTATTAACAGGATAAAAAATAAAAGTAACAAGTCAAGAGATCTTAAAGGGTATTAAATCAGTAAAACATAAGTAGAGAAACATGAAAGGAGCAGTCTGAAAGCAGGAAAGAGTTCGCGGAAATAAAAATCTATGATTGGAGTACTCAAAAATACTTAAAGGAGGCTATTGCCGAATGGCTTCTGGACTAACCTGAATAATTTACTGAGTGCATATTTCATTTCCCATGAGTCCTCCCAAAAGTTTATCCAGATAGAGCTCAGATAAAACATAAAATTATAAACATAAAATAAAGAGTCCTAACTGTTGAGTGTTGTAAACATAGAAGGAAGAGCTATCTGAGTCCCTGGCTGGGCTAATATCACCAGAAGACAAATCCTTTCCTTTTTTGATGGATTGGGTCCACGAGTACCCTGATTTTTCTCATCTACAGAGACCAGGGAAGTGTGGATACATTAATCAAATGCAGCAATTCCATTATTTGAATACAGACCCAAACCTCTTATAACATTCCCCTTCCCTTTTCTTGTTCATAAAAACAGTTCTATATCTCCACTGGACTTTTTTTTTCCTCAGTGATGTAACATCAAGCATGAGAAGTTGTTTTTTGATGGCTTAGATACTACTAAAAATAATCATATGAGTGAGGTCTAATTATTCTTAATTCAACTTCCTTGTTTCCGATAAGGGGACAAAAGTTGACTAATAATTAGGGTGATCACATAATTCATTTCCAAACCAGAACCTTTCTTGGAGTGAAAATAGGAGCTATTAATACTTGTGCTAGGACAATGGGCAAAATGGGATTAATGGGCTGCCTACTTATAATCATAATCAAAACATATATCTAGCCAGGTTTCACTGATTTATTACACATTTCAAACTAAAACACACTTAATATCTAAAACAAATGTGGTTATATAATTCTTTATTTTAATTCTTCCCTGCAAGGGAAATAAACATATAATATTCTGTTGAAAATGCCTTATGTAGGCTGACACATGCTTTCCTTTTTCCTGACCTTCCTGGGATAAGGTAATCACAAATAGAACTTAAAGAAATATATTATTATAAAAACAATGAACAATGATTGCCCTCACAGAAAATGGATTTAAGAGCCTGGTAGGTGCTGGAAAAATATTTCTGGAACTCAGAGAAAAATAAAGATGTTAAGATTTTGTGTGAGAAGAATGTAAGATATGTGGGGGATGGACGCAGGATGCCAACCACACTTACAGCAAGTCTTGTAAAAGCAAAAATCATGGGGAAAAAAGGAGAGAAGTACATTTCCCTAAGATAAAAAAATAGAGCAACAACCAAAAAACCCCCTAACAACAGAAGTCTAGAGATAAGGAAAGATTCAAGGAGGGCCAGATAAGATAAATGAATAGAGACCCACTTCCAGATAGAGCACAATGATATTTTAGAATTTTAGGGCTAAAGCAAAAACAATCCAGTAAGTTTCCATACAGAAAAAAAAGTAAAATAAAACGTAAGCTATCATTTATTTATTCAGCAAGTATTTGTTGAGTACTGCGGTAGATTCTATCATTGTTCCCAAATTGCTACCCTACCTCTAGGAGGATTAATACATCTTTGCTTGTTGTCATTCATTTGCAGTGCTTAACTATAGGAGAAATATTAATCTATTGCTATCAGGCTTAACTATGTGACTTCTCTTGGTGATTGGAACATGACTGGAAGTGTTGTGTGCTGCATCTGAGCAGATATAAGAGCGAACTTTTTACATTGTGTCTGGCTTGTTTTACTCAACATTATGTCTTTAAGGTTCATCCATGTTAGGGACATTTATAAGACAATGAAAATATGGAGCAAAATGAGCTCTTGAGAATGAAGAATTTGTTTTAAAAGGACTGATAATGAACATTGAAAATATAGGCTCACTTCAATTTGTTAATTCATTCATTTCACAAATATTTATTAAATGCAGGTAATACTGTTTTCCTAAAGAATTCAAGAAAATCAGCTGGAAAACTATGAGGGCTAATGAAAGTTTCCTACACTGGCTAGTTAGAAAAATACACATATAAAACACCATTTAGGTTTCTTGTATACTTGAGGATATAATTAGGAAAGAGATCTCCATCATCATAGCAACAAAATTACATCATTCCCAGGAATGCCGCTAATGAGAAATGTGACACAAGGAAGACTTTACTGAGGGATATAAAATGAATAAGAAGATTTATTAATGCAAAGGTATTCATTTCCACTAAATTAACTCATATTTAATAGAAAGGAGAAACTGAGGTTCAAAGAGCCTGAATGACTTGCCCAAAGGCTGCAGTACCAGCAAGAAAGGAGGTCAGAATCTGAAACCTGGTGTCTCAGACTCCAGCCTGTGTTGTTTTCATGATTTCATATGACATCAAACTAGCAAGTAAAAAAATATGCATGGTTTAGGGTAAAGGTAACTTTGTGCTCTAAAATTGCATGAAAGAAGCTGGTCTATGTGTCTTGACTATGCAGGAGAAACACGCTCCATTCAGGCCCTCGGAAAGCCTTCTCTGTCAGCTCCTTCTTGCAACTGATAAACCCAGGTATCCCATCTGCACCATCTGGGTGTGAGTAGCATCGCTACCTTCAGTGAAAAGAATCCTTACTCAGTTTCAAGCTGTGTTCTAGCTGGATCTCCAGACTCCAATGTCCTTTCCCTGATCCTTGAAGGCCGTTATTGACTTTTGCCCTTGATCATGGTCTTGTTGATGTTTGTTTTGTAGCTTCTGCAGTCACTGAAGGCAATGATACATCATGCCTGGGCCCTCCCCTCTCTGTGTTTATTTTTCTTTTTAAAGATTTATTTATTTTTATTTATTTCTCCCCCCCCCCATTGTTTGTGCTTGCTGTCTGCTCATTGTATGCTTTCTGTGTCTGCTTGTCTTCTTTTTAGGAGGCACCAGGAACCAAAGAACTGAACTGGGGGCCTCCCATGTGGGAGGGAGATGCCTAATCACTTGAGCCACTTCCACTCCCTGTTTGTTGCATCTCTCATTGTGTTTCCTTGCTGTGTCTCTTGGTTGCATCATCTCACTGTGTCATCTTGTTGCGTCAGCTTGCCATGCCAGCCCGTTGTGTCTGCTCGTGTTCTTTAGGAGGCACTGGGAACTGAACCGGGGACCTCCCATGTAGTAGGCGGGCACCCAATTGCTTGAGCCACATCCGCTTCCCCATCTCTGTGTTTACTTTTGATGATGCAGGATAACCATGTCCTAATCCATGTGATTATTTAGCATATCACTCTTTGCACTGTCTCCTGTGACATGTTGGTCACTTTCAGTGCTTTCTGATACTCTCACACAAAACAGTGGGGCTCTTGATACTTGGTCTTATAAATCTTTTTGTGGGGTTCTTAAATAGGGCAAGCTAGAGAGCTTAATATTTACTGACAATCTTGCAGTTGAATACAGCCCTCCTCTCCCAGATGTGGAGGCAAAGTCAAAAGACAGCATAAGTGAGCATCTTTCTCTCTCCCCTTCTGCTACAATAATTTTTAACTGGGCACTTTCCCCACTTTCCTTATAGCTAGGTGTGCCCATGTAATTAAATTCTGGACAGTGGGATATTAGGGGTATGTGCAATTTCTGAGACATGTCCTTGAAGTGAGGGCACCCATTTCCCTCCTCCTTCCATCCTGCTTCTGAGAAGGTAGATGTAAATTTGAGCCATTTTCACACATTTTCATGTGGATGAAACATCCTTGGGGTGAGAGATCAACAGGATAGTAGGAGCCTGGGCCACAGATGAATTTGCAAGCCAGACATTTCTTACCAACTTGCACTTTAAAATAAAAAAAAGAAATAAACTTCTGTCCAGTTTCAGCCTCTGTTACTTATGGTGAGTGTCACATGCAGGCAAATTTACACCATTAACACAACCTCTTATTTGTGTACATCTCTAAACGTAGCTGGTTCACCCCAACATTGTCTTCTCAAGGAAAGATTCCTTCCCTTCTGGCACAATGTCTTTAAGGTTAAGGAATTCCTTTGCTTGATGCTGTTGGTTTGGAGTGCTAACTCCTCAGTTTCCATCTATCCAGCCCACACTGACATGACCACATTTCCAAAATCAGCATGTGTAATAGACATTTCCTTCTCTATTCTTTTGGGGCACATGCTGCATGATTATATTCTTCCTGCTACACTGTGCACTCCTCCAAGGCAGCCATTCTGTCTTGCTATTGATATAGCCTCTGTGCCTATTGTACTGCTCGACTTAAGCATTCAGGAAATGTGTGTGGAATGTATGAAAGCAGTAGAGGGCATATAAACAAACTCTTACTCCATCTCATTTCTTCATCTTATATTGGTCCACAGGGACCTGCATTGAAGCATAAACCTTTGGAGTCAGAGGAAGTGTCTTTGTAACTCCATGGGCAGCTTGGACAGCTCTCTGCGTTACAGCTAAGGATGGAGGTGGGGAGAATTCTTCTTTGGGCCAGGAGAGAAGCAGAAGCAGCAGTTTCTATAGGGCTCAATAAGGGTACTTTCTATTATTGCTTCATTAACTTGAAATTAGCTCTGTGATTATAAAGTCACTTTATTCCTATACAGTGGTCCCCCACTGAGTGGTAATAATTTAATTGATTCTAAATTTGGGGACCTTTTAATATATATGGTTTATTAACAAAGTGACATTACCAAAGTTTAATTAAAAGAAGACATCAGTATTTCAAGTAAAAATTTAGCCATTTTTTCAGTGTTCCTAAATCAATGATCATCTACTGTGTGAAACCCTAAAGCTTCAGAAGCTCTCAAAGGATCATTCCTACAATACCTCATCCACTATTCTAGTTAAATGCAAAAACTTGAATAGTGATCACCCTTGGACATGCCTTGAACACCCAAAATTGTGCATATATAATATTCTAGAGGCGAGCTTTATAGTTTTCATCAGTTTCTCAAAGGTCATTGACTCAAAACAGAGTGCTGTGGTGCTTACCAGAGCCACAGATGCTAATTAAACCTTTGTCCCTTGTTCCCCAGTGCTTGTTGTCTGAGTTGAGGTCTCACCAGAAGGTAAAGAAGTGAAATACAGAGCACAGTCTATCTGATTTTAATCACTTCTGAAGTTTGCTATTTACATCAACAAGCCCTACTGAGAGAGAATTGAGTCAAATACTTTATGAACATGTATTAGGCCAGGTGCAAACATTTCTACTTGGTTTATCTGAACACTTCCTAACTGCTCTGTCTGCCTCCAGGCTCATCCCTTACTGTTCTGACTCTGCTCTTGCCAGAGTGAACTTTCCAAAATGTAAGACTGAAAAAATGTTTCCTGGGCTTATAATTTGATCCAACCTGCCTTTCTAGGTGCTTCCTGTCTTGTACACATCTGTGGTCTAGATAGGTGGAGTGTTTCTCTTTTCAAACCTCTGAGCCTGAACTTGAATGCCTGAGAAACCATAACTCTTCCTTTAAGATTCAGCCTCATCCCCATCTTCTTTGGGATGCCTTTTAGAATATTCAGACATAAGATGCATCTGCTCTGCTGCCCTAGTGCCTTGTACGTATCTTTGTTAAAGGTTTCTAATATGTTTCTTCTTCAACAGAGTGTGACTGTCTTCTTTCTGCTCACTATTGTATCTTAAGCACATGAGTGAATGTTAGATCATTGGACAGTGAACTACAGTTTTGACATTTTTTCCCATTAAATCAGAAAGTGTGATAATTTGGGAGCAGAGGTGGCTCAAGTAATTGGGCGCCTCCCTCCCACATCAGAATGATGAGTGGACACAGCAAGTGCAGGCAATGAGTGGGTGGGGAGAGAGAAATAAACAAAATAAACCTAAAAAAACAAACAAAATAAACCTAAAAAGAATCAGAATTTGTGATAATTTATGTAAATTGACTGGATTGGAACCTCCTTGAGGAGTGGAGTCCACTTAAGCCTTCTTTCCCCCCAGTAGCAACCACCATGCTCGCCATATAGTAATACTCAGAGAAAGCATGTTGAATGATTCAGCCTTTGCCAGAATTGATGGAAGAAATAAAATTGCAATGAGATTCTTTAACCATCATACAGAACAATGTTTTTAAGTACTTTGACACTTATAAGACCTTCATTTACTTAGTTAAATTAGGATTTTGAATATATAAAATACTTATCAGTTAATTATAATAAGTCTACAATGCATTATTGACTTTCTTTTGATTATTTTTCATAATTGGAAGCAATGCTATGTCACTTCTTGAAAAACGGTTTGTATTTTGCAGGCTTTTCCCCTACTTAGTTTTACTTCATTTATTATCTTATTCACTCAGAAGTGATGAGGGCCTGCAGTCTGTTGGTATGTCCTCAGTCTGGGCTAGATCTTGCTCTGGCCTGTGGGCTACCATCACAGTCTCCTCTCTGTTCTCTCCACTTCTCTTCTTGAACACTACAGATTGTTCAAGAATATTTGACATTTTTTGCAAAAATTCCACATAAAATAGTACCCTTCTCTTCACTTGGCTTTCATCTGCTTCGGGTTTCAGTTCTTGTGTCACCTCTTGGAGGATTCTTCTCTGAGTACCCCAGCCTGGGTTATGCTCCACTCCAAGGACCTCTTGCTTCTCTTAAGTACACCAGACCATAGATGTGTCTTGCTTGCCTGTCTCCTTGTGTTACTTTAACCCAGGTGGTGGCAGAAAACTGGTTCATGTTGTCTCTGCCGACATAGCTCAGTGTTCAGTCATAGTAGGCCTTGTGAATGAATTAAAGAATGAATGAACGTGGTGAGAGTAGAGGTAAGGAGATAAAGGGGTAGTTTGGAGTTATGTACACTAGAAAAAACATGTCCTTTATCTTAATTCCTAAGGGTGTAAGCTCATAGGGCCTTTTGATGAGGTTACTTCAGTGAAGATGTGGCCCAACTAAATCAGGATGGGTCTTAATCCTGTTGACAGAAGAGAAGCCACAGGGAATAGCCAGAAGCTAGAAGTCAACTGGATGCAGAAGGGAAGGGAGAAGATGCTGCCATGTGTGTTGTAATGTGACAGAAAAGCCAAGGACCAAGGATTTCCGGCAGCCAGCCTCAGAAAGCTACAATGTTTGGGGAGAAATATTTTGGGAGAGATGCATCAATTTTGGACTTCTAGCCTCAAAATTGTGAGCCAATAAATTCCCATTGTTTAAAGCCAACTCATTGTATGGAATTTGTTTTAACAGCTGGGAAACTTAACCAGGAGACTAGAGAGGAGGCCAGTATGAAAGAGTGATAATCAGGGCTTGACTTTGGAGGTGATGGAAATGGATGGCATGTAGTATCTACTAGGTTTCTCAGAAGAAGAGTTACAATAGCGGTTTCTGACTAGAAGTCATGAACAATAGAGACGAGAGCATCAAAAGTGGTGAAGAGTTTGGCCTGTTTCAGAAGAAATTGGTGGTGCTAGAAATGGAAACATGGCAAAAGGGTGGGGTGGGGGGGAGTCAGTTTAGGGTATAAAACAGGGGTTTTATAGAAGTTGAATTGAAAAGTATATAGTAATATAATCATTTAACCTATCTTTGACTATTTTCTACTATCAGTGGTTTGTTCCTTCTCTTGAGCATATATTTCCAATATGTAATTTAAGCCACGTTTGTTACAAAATTTTCTTCCATTTTTATTTTAGATTCCTGAATGAATATGTTTGCTTTAAGGGGAGAAATAAATTTGAAAGGAATTAACAGTTGAAAAATTAAAATATGAATAATTTACAAGCTGACTGTCTGTTATTTTGTTGATTGCTAAATTATGTGTTCATTGAATGCTGATAACATTTAAATATCTCCTTCAGTGTTGCTAAGGGAAACACATTTTGTTACCTGACTTTTGTGTATATACGTAATTTTTGTTTTTATTTTTCCCATTTTATCTTCTATCTTTTGAAAAATAACTATTTTTTCATAAATATATATGCTCATGTTGAATAAAAAATGCAGTTACATAGGACATACAAAGAAGAGAAAAATCATCTAAAATCCCATTATCCAGAAACAAATATTTTTAATATTTGGTAAACACAATTCTAGATATTCCTTTATTAATATATACAGCTAGAAAGGCAGGGAAAGGGATGGGGAGAGAGAGGGAGCGAGCAAGAGAGAGAGAGAGAGAAGATTGTGATTATAAAGCACATGCTATTTTACTGAATGTATTAAATCTAATCCTTCTTTAATTTAACAGAGATAAATTGGAAGTGAAATTAAAGGAACCAGTCATCTCATAATTCTCACAGTTGCTTAGACTGTCTTATATTTAAACAAATTTCATGCTAACCAACCAGTTCTTGTTTTATGACTTCTCCTTTCCTATTGTCTATATTTTGATGCATCTCTTTTCTGGCAGAATTTCATTCTCTAGTAGTTTTTGCAAGAAAATCCACAAGTGCAGGGTTTTCTAAGTTATTGCATGCTAAAGAATGTCTGTTTGTTACTTTTATACCTTATACTTGAAGAAATACCTGTGCAGTACTTTCCTCTCAGAACATTTGAACTGCTTGTCCACTGTTTTCTGGCTTTGATAGTATTGCTTTGTAAAAGTCTGAGATCAAATCTTATTCTTTTTCTATTTGAATGCTGATTTGTTATTTCCCTTTTAACCGTTTTATTGTGAAGTACAACAAACATATAAAAAATCCACAAAACACAAAATGACCACCTCTGCATCCCTCACCCAGTTCATGAAACAGAGCATTGTCAGTACTCTCCAGTGCCTTCCCCAGATTTGCAAAATCCTCACAACAAAAGTGCCTTTTCATGGAGGGCTTACCTCCTTGTATCTCCGACATTCCACAGATCGTGTGGTGGTAGGTCTTTACTAGCTTGTTAGCTCATTAATGCCTTCCAGCATATTTTTAAAAAGTATTTTGTCCAGCTTTTCCATTAGTTATCTTCAGTGGGGCATTACCAGAAATCCCCAAAGTGGTTCTTTAACCCTGAATTTCAATGACTTTAGTAGGATATGACCATGACATTCTTTTTTTGGCGGGGGAGGGGGGCAGGATCACTACACTTTTCATCTGCTCATTTAAAGTTTAATTCTTTATTTCTAGAAATTTTTCTTTGGTTCAGTATTTGAATTCTTGTAGTAGTATATTTGGTTCCCCAAGAACAATTTTTCTTGGGACGAGTTTCTTGTATTTTCTATATCCTTCACCATATCTATCATCAATTTTAAAAGAAAATAAACATTCTATAAGTAACATACATATAGAAAAAGGCCCAAATTTTAAGTGTGCAGCTTGATAAATTGTCAGACTAAAGAAATTCAACATTGCCAGTTCCCCGAAAGCCCTTCTTTTGCCTCTCCGTTCTTTATCCTCCCCAGAAGTATCCATTGTTTTAATTTCTAACATCACAAATTAGTTATGCTTGATTTTGAACTTTATATAAATGGAATATGCAGTGTGTAATCTTTTGTTTCAAACTTCTTTTACTTAACAGTACATAAGTGAGCTTTGTCCATGTTGCCATGTATAGTTGTTTTCCATTATTATTACTGTATAATATTCCATCTAATAAATATATTGCAATTTATTAACCTCTGTCTAATGAACATTTGGAGTGTTTCCCATTTCTGGCTATTATGGAGGAACATGTTTACCCTTTTCTGTTGTATACTTTCCTAAGAGTAGAATTGCTGGGTCATAGAGTAGGCATGTGTTCAATTTTAGTTGCTATTATGAACCAGTTTTTCAAGGTGGTTGTACCAATTTATACTCCCATCAGCAGTATATGCTATGAGAAATCCAGTTTCTCTATGTCTTTACCCACAGTTGGTATTGTTTCTCTCTTTTATTTTAGTCATTCTGTTGGGTGTTTTTTTTTAAATAATCAACTTTATTCATTTCTTTCCTATTTATTTTCTGGTTTTCCTTTAATTCTGTGTCCTTGAGTACAAGACCTTTCTTTTCTGGGTCTCAGTCCTTTCATCTATAAATTAAGTAGGCAATTCTGAATATTGAAATGGTGTCAAACAAGTTTTAAGCAACAATTTTCCTTCCCCCATACACCTAAGATTCTCTTTATAGGTCTCTAAATAGTTGGTTTTTCAATGATCACAATGCAAATTCCCTTCCTAGGAAACCTCAACCTAAATTTTCTGACTTCTTTTTGGAGACAACCTGGGGGGAGATGGCAAGCAGCACTGTACTTGACAGAGTGCTGGTATTTTCTCTAATCATTCTAGAAACACTGATCAGCCAGTGTTATTAAATGAACTTTAAGTGCTCCACTTTCTTTGATTTAAATCTGACCTGAAAATAATTTCTGGTAAGACAAGAGTGTCAGTGTTAGGGTTTGAATCCACACTGTTGTGAATGCTTCTCATTATCTTTCTATGCCTTTTATAAGGTTCAGCACTTTGATTTCCTGAATTCTGAGGTTTAGTAGGGCTGTGAGCGGTATAATTTTATACCTTCTTGTTAGCTTTCCCTGAGGAACTATGTAAACAATACACAACCAAGCTGTGAGGGACTTGTTTGAGGCTCCAAAGAGCTGTGTGCCGATTATCCTACAGCTCCTTCTCCAACAGGAAGGAAACCTACCAAAGGCAAGCAATCAGTCCACTTTCCTGGCACACCCTGAAACCCTGAGTCTGCACAATGTCAGGAATTTGCACTTAATTGTTCCTTGGCTGAAAATAGTTTGAGATATTTATATGTTTCTCCATTCATGTTTGTAACTTTCAGTTGGTACTGCTGCTGATCACAGCAACAACAAAGAATAATCTACCAAGTTTTTGTTTTGCCCATGAAAAAAAAAAAGAGTAGTATAATTTACATGGTGATCTCCACTCATGTCTGGAATAAGGAATATTAGTAACTGTAGTGACATGAGGCTTCATTCAAGGTGGTTTCCTCTTAAAGATAATTTTGAGGGATGGGCTTTAAAGATGGGGAGAATCCAGATGAGAAATCCTCACTATCTTGTTCACCATGTGAAAAAAAAGTCTTACCATCCAAGATCAGAGAAGAGGTGAAACTTTCCATTACCCATTCAGAGGGCCTCACTTTTACTGGAACTACCTGTGTTTGTCCTATCTTGACCCCTTAGCCAAGCTGGAAAAATTGGCTGCATGGAAGGACTGATGGTTTTCATTGTAGATATATGAATTGTTGGCATCTCACTTGGAAGGACGTTAAGAATAGATCATTTGAGTCCTCCATCTAAAACAGGAACTCTCCCCTGCAGAATTTGTGCTAAATGCCCATATGAGGGTTTCCCACAAATCTTAAAGACCTGTACCAGTGTTCACTCTTGAAATCTCTCCCAAAAATGAGAATGTGGGAGCCTTGGTCTTATGAACCCAACATTCAAACCAACTGCTGCTGGCAGAATGGATGGGCGAAATACCCATGCACACTTAAGATTTTGGTCAAGATTTATCAAGAAGTGTCTGAGTGTCACACAAGCATCTTAGAAACTGACCCTGGTGTTTCAAACCTTGGATAAAGAAGTATATCAGGACTGGGCTTCAAGGAACTGAGGAGAAGTTTGAATAGTTATGACTGGGCTGTGTATGACTTCAGAAGAGGGATGAGAACACAAACACAAGGTAACAAATCAGGCTTTGTGCAAAATCATACGTCTGCGCTTTTGGTGCGTGGTGTTGCTGCCTACAGGCTCACTGGGGAAAGCACAAAGAAGAAAGTTTCTTTGGCTCCTTTTTTGTCAAAACACAATTTCCTCCTTTATCCAGAGCATGCTAACCACTGGGCTCTGCAGCCTTAGGGAATACATATCTGACTTCCCAGTTCTTCTTATTCTCTGAATGTGGATGTAGAGGGGCTATAAAAATCTGTTGAAGAAGACAGTAATGCATCTAAATCTCTTTAATGGGTGGGTTTTATTATATATATATATATGTTTTCTTTATTAGAGATGTGGATTTATAGAACAATTATGCATAAAAAAGAGGATTCCCTTAGACTACCCCACTACCAAAACCTTGCATTGGTATGGAATATTTATTACAACTGATGATAGCACATTTTTATAGTTGTCTTATTAATTAAAGTCCATGGTTTAACTTAAGCTTCACTGTTTGTGTACTGTAGTTCCATGGACTTAAAAAAAAAATTATTCTGTTGCCACATATGCAACTTAACATTTTCCCTTTAATCATATTCACATATATATTTTAGCGCTGTTCGTTTCATTCACAAAGTTGTGCTACCATCACCACCATCCATTACCAAAACATTTCCATCATTTTATATAGCAACCCTGTACATTTTAAGCCATATTTTCCAATTCCCTAGCCCCACCTCATCCCCTGGTAACCTATATTCTAGATTCTGAATCTATGAGTTTGCTTATTCTAATTGTTTCAAATCAGTGAGATCATATAATATTTGTCCTTCTGCGTCTGGCTTATTTCACACAGCATGAGGTCTTCATTGTTCATCCACGTTGTTGCATGCTTCAGGACTTCATTTCTTTTTATTGCTGAATAATATTCCATTGCATGTTATATTCGAGTCTCTTCTTTCGATTCTTTTGGGTATATACTTAGTAGTGGGACTGCTGGGTCATATGTTAGTTCTATACTTAGCTTTCAGAGTAACCATCAAATTGACTTCCACAGTGGCTGCACCATTTTACATTGCCAACATCAATGAACGACTGTTCCTATTTCTCCACATCTTCTCTAACACTGGTTATTTTCCATTTTTTAAATTTTTTGAATGTTGAAGCTTTTTTATTTTAGTAATGGGATGAGACATGGTCTCTGAAAATAAAATTGCTATCATATCTACAAAAGGAATTGATTCTATATTTCAAAAGGTAAAGTTTTGCTTATTTAAAAGGGACAAAATTATATTCAGTCAGGTGATTATCTCTGAAACCAGCTTTTCTCTTAATTTGCCAAACACAATGGATAGTTTTTTTTTTTTCTGTTTACTATTTTTTTAAAAAAGATACTTAGATTATACAAATGTCACATAAAAAATATAGGGAATTCCCATATGCCCCACTCCCCACACCTCCTACATTCTCCCACATTAACAACATCCTTTATTAGTGAGGTACATTCATTGCTATTGATGAATACATTTGGGAGCATTGCCACTAAGCGTGGATTAAAGTTTACATTGTAGTTTGCACTCTGTCCCACCCAATTCTGTAGATTATGGCAAGATATATAACAGCCTGCATCTGTCATTGCAATGTCATTCAGGACAATTCCCAAGTCCTTAAAATGCCCCCATATTACACATGATTTTCCCTCTCCCTGCCCTCAGAACCTCCAGTGACCACTGCCTCCACATCAATGATATAATTTCTTCCATTGCTAGAATCATACTAAGTCTATAGTAGAATACCAGAAGTCTACTTTAGTCCATAGTTCATTCCCTGATCCTGAAGATTCTGGGATGGTGATGTCCACCCCACCTCTAATTGAGAGGAGGCTGCTATCCCATAGGGCCGATGGATGGTACTCTCTTGCTTGCAGTTGTAGACACTCTCTGTTCCTTGGTATGGTCATTGTCCATCATCATCTCTTTGTTAGTTGTCCTGGGTGAGTCCAAAGAACTGGAGAGTAGGTGTTGCAACTCCCTTGAGATTCAGGGCCCAGGTAGCACATGGACAGTCCAAAGATTTAAGACTCTTGAATGTATACTTACCAACTCTAGTACTAATTATGGGTTGAAATAGGATAGAAGAGCCATGTGTAGGGAAACCACAACTGAGTCCAACTCTGTCACACTGGGGAGCATAAATTCCAAAGTAGGGCCCATTGGCAAGGCACCAAACTCCTGTGCTATCTGCTCTGACCATAGTGTCTGGATGTCTCCAGAGCCCTCAGGAGCCCCACTATTTGGGGTAGTATCTACTTTGGCAGTCAATGAGATTCTGCTGGGACGTGCATAAGTGTAACCTCTGGAATGACCCCTGACTCACTTTGAATTCTCTTAGGCATATAAATTCATTTGTCTTTACCTTCCCCCTTTGGTCAAGGTCTTTTTCCAATTGCATTGCTAGTTGGTGCTTGGTAGTAATCTCTCAGTGCCAGGGAGGCTCATCCCCACGAGTCATGTCCCACGCTGGGAGGAAGGTAATGTATTTACATGCTGAGTTCGGCTTAGAGAGAAGCCATATTTGAGCAACAAGGAATCTCCCAGGAGGCAGGTCCTAGAAACCTATAATGCTAGGCTAAGTTTCAATTTCAAGAGTAAATGTTCATATATACAGTTATCAATATCAAGGGCCCGTCAATGGACCATCTTCCTTCACTAGTCATTGCCCCTGTGCTCAGGAGATTCTTGCTGATCCATTGGAGAATGTGGCAGAGCTCCCCAGGATGGGAATTTGATATTCCTTTGGATAATGTGTGAATCTCCACCCACCGTGACAATGCCCCAGAACATTTAAACATGTTTATATGCCTTATATGTATGCCCAGGTGAACTTCCTCCCACGTATCCCCCATCACTGACATGCCGTACCAATGATCTACCCCTGCCACAGTTGTAACCCTTCTGTAATCCAAAACTTCTTGAGTAATGAAGCCAATAAAATAGCCAAATACAATTAATAAGAAAATGAAATAATAATGATAGTTTTAAAAATAAGAAATAGAATACAAAGAAATTTTAAAAAATAAAAATTTGGGATAGTAAAAAATATGAAAAAATATTAATAAGTTTTTTGACATTTTGCCTTTCATCACTGTAAGAAATATTGTCCTATATGTATAGTGACATTTTCTTCCATTTATTCCCCCAATGTCTTACTTTTTTCATTTTGTCCTCAAAGAAGTTTTAGGTTACAGAATAGTCATGTACTGAATACAGGGGACTCCAATATACCCAACCTACTCCCCCTTTTCTGCCTTCCCCTATCAATAACATTTTTATTTTATTTTATTTTATTTTATTTTATTTATCCGCCCCCCCTTGCTGCTTGTGCTGCTGTGTCCATTCGCTGCGTGTCTTCTCTGTGTCTGCTTATCTCCCCCTTGCTGTGAGGTCTTGCCGCATCAGCCCACGGCGCCGCGCAAGCCGGCCTACCCTCACAAGGAGGCGCCAGGAAGCGAACCCGGAGCCTCTCATATGGTAAACGGGTGCTGTCTCCATTGCGCCCACCCGCTTCCTGCCATGAGGTTGCTGCATCAGCCCACCGCACCGCTCAGGCCAGCGTGCCCTCACAAGGAGGCCTCGGGATGCGAACCCGGGCCTCCCATATGGTAAACGGGGGCTCTATCCACTGAGCCACACCCGCTTCCCCTATCAATAACATTTTATATGTGGATGCTACATTTGTTACAACTGATGTACAAATATTGAAACATAGCTACCAACCATGGTCAATGATTTACATTATGGCTTACATTTTTGGACCATACACTTTTGTAAACTTTGATGCAATTCAACATGGCCTGTATCTATTATAGCAAGATCATGTAGAAAACTTCCATTGCCCCCAAAATGCCCCCTGTTCCATCTATTCTATTCTTCCCTCCCCCTCCCCTCAGACCCACAGCAATGATCAGGTTTCACTCCTTGAAGGACAAGATTCACAGTTACTTGCAACTACACTGAGGGCTAGACACACTGGTCTGTCTTCCCCTCTTAGGCACTGCCTATGCTCTTGAGAGACTCCTGCCGCTCTGTTTGAGAACATAGTGGTCCCTCCCCCGATGGGAGTTCACCACCTTGCTGCTCATTATGTGGGTCTCCACCCACTGATATAACAGACTATGGCAAGATGAACACTCACACACTCCCTAGAAGCCTGCCCCTGGTGTGCCCTGTCCCAAATGCCCCCCACATCCATTGCCCTAAACCAGTAACCTTATCTTGCCATATTGCCAAAAGAGCATTCCAAACATTGTAGTTTCAATCATGGACCCATCAATTCCCAGTGTTCACCTGCTCCCTCCCCCAACCCTCCACCCAGTTCCATGGACGGTCCAACCTGCCATCCACACCCTACCCCCCTGACATACCTGCATAGTCTAACCCAGTAGTATCACTGCACCACTGTCATGCCCCTCCACTGCACAACTACACACTTCCACCTTATCATAGATTCTGCCTGTATGGACATTGGCTTACAACCTTCTTTTCCCTTTCTATTTCCTGTAAACCTATCTTCCAGACTAACTCTGTGTTTCTGCTCAGTTCGCTTAATTCATACCAGTGGGGTCATGTAATATTTGTCATTTAGTGCCTGGCTTGCTTCACTCAACTTAAGGTCCTCAAGATTCATCCATGTTACCCATGTGTTAATACTGTATTCCTTCTTACAGCTGAGTAATCCATTGTATGTATATACCAGAATTTGTTTATCCATTCATCTGCTGAAGGGCATTTCGGTTGATTCCAACTTTTGGCAATAGTGAATAGTGCCACTATGAACATTGTTGTGCATATATCTGTTCATGTCCTTGCTTTCAGTTCTTCTGGCTATATACCCAGCTGTGGAATTCCTGGATCATATGGCAGTTCTATAGTTTTCTGAGGAACCACCCTACTGTGTTCCACAATGGCTGCACCATTCTACATACCCACCAGCAGTGGATGAGGGTTCCCATTCTTCCACATCCTTTCCAACACTTGTAGTCCTCTGTTTTTTTTTTAATAGCCACCAGTCTAATGGGTGTAAGATGGTATCTCATTGTAGTTTTGATTTGCATTTCTCTAATAGGTAGTGATGTTGAACATCTTTTCGCATCGTTTTCAGCCATTTGTATTTCTTCTTTGGAAAAGTGTATATTCAAATCACTTGCCCATTTTTTAAGTGGGTTCTTTGTCTTTTATTTTCAAGGTGTATGATTTCTTTATATATGCAGGATATTAGGTCCCGATCAGATATATGGTTACCAAATATTTTCTCCCATTGAGTAAGCTGCCTTTTAACTTTCTTGACAAACTCCTTTGAGGTGCAAAAGTTTTTAATTTTAAGGAGGTCCCATTTATCTATTTTTTCTTTCGCTGCTCGTGCTTTGGGTTTGAAGTTCATGAAACCATTTCCTATTACAAGGTCCTGTAGATGCTTCCCTACATTATCTTCCACGGTCTTTATGGTCTTGGCTCTTATATTTAGATCTTTGATCCATCTTGAGTTGATTTTTGTATAAGGTGTGAGATGGTGTTCCTCTCTCATTCTTTTGTATATGAATATCCAGTTCTTGAAGCACCATTTGTTGAAGAGGCCATTCTCTCCCAGTTGAATGGGCTTGGTGGCCTTGTCAAAGATCAGTTGACTGTATGTGCAAGGATCTATATCAGAATTCTCAATTCAGTTCCATTGGTCAGTATGTCTATCCTTGTGACAATACTAGGCAGTTTTGACCACTGTAGCTTTATAGTATGTTTTTTTGTCTTTGTTTTTGTTCTTTTTTGACTTTTTAAAAAAATTTATTCCCCCCCCCCCTT
>JAQZBX010054913.1:0-18537 GCA_029593785.1 Cabassous unicinctus | reverse complement strand
ACCATATGGGAGATGGACGCCCAACCATCTGAGCCACATCCGTCCCCCAAGATTGTTTCTTGTTATTTTCTGTTTATAAGATCTATAGTGATGACGTCTCTTTCATTTCTGATATTTGTAATTTGTGTCTATCATTTTTTCTTAATCACTTTTGCTAGAGTTTAAAAATTTATTTTATTCTTAATAAAAGTTTATTGAAGAATAGCATTCACACATGAACAAACATAAACAATAAGTGTATAGCAAAAGTTGTGAACTTATAAAACAAACATGAATATCATCTTACAGGGCTCCCATACATCACCCCACCACCACCAACTTGCATTGTTCTGAAACATTTGTTACAAACTCTGAAAGAGCACTGTCAAAATATTACTACTATCTATAGCCCATATCTTACATTTGTTGTATATTCCCCCAATCCACACAATAATTAACATCCTATATTAGTATTATATATTTGTTATAGTTCATGAAAGAATATTCTCATATTTGGATTGTTAACCACAACCCATCTTCCACTACTGGATTCCCTGTGTTATATAGTCCCATGCTTTGTACAATCCATTCAAAGTGTACACTCAGTGGCTCTCATTTTCATCACCGAGTTGTGCTGTCATCGCCTCAGTCAATTATAGAACATTTTCCTTATTCCAAAAGGAAAAATACCTTACTCCTTATACTCCCCTACTGTTGTGCCTTAGAATTGACATAATATCTTCTTTGCCATTGCTACAAAAACATTACAATATTACTGTTAACTATCATCCATAACTCACATTAGTTGTAATTTTCCCATGTATCACCATTTTCTTAACATTTTGTAAAAGAACATTCTATTTATACTATTAACCAAAATCTTTACCCACCACTGAAATCACTGTTATACATTCCCTAGATTATTCTCTAGCTTGCTTTCAATTGATATTTACATCTACAGATGACCCCTTTCAGCTACAATCACATTTATAAATCAGCAATATTAGTTATACTCACTACAATGTTTTACCATCTACTCTATTCATTTCCACACTTTTATAATAAACCTTATTAAAAAGTCTACATACATTAAGCATCAGTTCCCATTCTCAACCCACATTCTATATCCTATATAACCGAAACTCTAGAGCAGGGGTTCTTAACCAGAGGTCCACAGATTTCAGATTTCAGGGGGTCCGTGAGCTTGAAATGAAAATTCAGGAAAATATTATTCTTGTGAGAACGTGTTAGTGCAGGTGTGATATATTTATTAAATAATACACAGTATGGTGTAGACTTAGTATGATTTTTAGTCTTTAGACTATTTACATTCAATGTAATTATTGGTATGGTTGGATTTAGTGCTACCAATTTGTTATTTGTTTTCTTTTTCATTTTCACCTGTTTTTTGCTCCTCTGTTCTTACTTTCCTGCCTTCTTATTGGTTAATTTTATATATTTTAGTATTCTATTTTAATTTCTCTTTTGACTTTTCAGCTTTATTTTGTTGCATTATATTTGTAGTGGTCTTCCAGATTTCAATATGCATTCTTAACTTATCACAGTTTGCTTAGAGGTTTCTCATGAAATATAGGAGCTTTGCAAAAATATGGTAAGTATAGTTAAATTTTCCCACCATCATCTTTTGTGCTATTTCTCCCTCCCTCCCTCCCCCCCTCTTTATATATATATATATATATATATATATATATATATGAAAATATTTATAGTATTTTATATTTACCCAAATACCATTTCCAGGACTTGTTATTCCTTTCTGTAGATCTGAGTTACCATCTATGGTCATTTCTCTTCAACCTAAAATATTTCTTGCAGTAAAGGTATGCTCATGACAAATTATCTCAGTTTTTGTTCATCTGAAAATGTCTTTATTTCACCTTTCTTTTTTTAAAAAAAAATCAATTTTATTGACACATATTAATAAAGCATAAATTCATCTAAAGTATACAATAAATGGTATTTGGTATGATCACATAGTTGTGCATTTATCACATCAACCATTATTAGAGCATTTTCATTATTCCAGTAATAATAATAAACAAAAAACAGACAAACAAAAACCTCATCACCTCTCAATCTCTCTATACTTCCCTTGCCATACATAGCCACTATTCTTTTTCTGTCTCTCTAGTTTATTTGTATTTATATGTTGTAAAAGCAGTCCTATATATGCAATATCATTCATATTCATATTTCACATGAAGTTTCACTATGTTATACAGTCCTATGTTACATTTTTTAGCTTTCCTTCTAGTAATATACATAATCTTAGACTTTCCCTTTCAACCACTGTCATACCCATGTAATAGCTCTGCTAGTTACAAAACACTATGATGTGCTTTCATCATTTCT
Source organism: Cabassous unicinctus (assembly GCA_029593785.1). Taxonomy (NCBI): domain Eukaryota; kingdom Metazoa; phylum Chordata; class Mammalia; order Cingulata; family Chlamyphoridae; genus Cabassous; species Cabassous unicinctus. Next base: position 16,185 of record JAQZBX010054913.1, on the reverse strand, counting down.
ATTCATTTCCAAGGATTTACAACCTTTTTACCAATTCTGCACAGGTTAACTCTCAGCTTTCCATTCTCTACCCTCATTCTATTTTCTGGTGACCTATATTCTAATTATTAACTCCATGAGTTACACAATATATTTAGTTCATAATAGCACAATCATACAGTATTTGTCCTTTTGTGTCTGGCTTGCTTCATTCAACATAATGTCCTCCAGGTTCATCCCTGTTGTCATATGCTTCATGACTTCATTTCTTCTTACAGCTGCATAATATTCCATTGTGTGTAAACATGACAATTTGTTTATTCCTCAGTTGATGGACACCTGGGTTGTTTCCATCTTTTGGCAATTGTGAATAGTACTGCTATGAACATCGGTGTGCAGATACCCATTCCTGTCACTGCTCTCAGTTCTTCTGGGTATATACCTAGTAGTGGTATTGCTGGGTCACAAGAGAAGTCTATTCAGCTTCCTTAGGAATTGCCAAACAGTCCTCCACAGTGGCTGTACCTTCTACATTCCCACCAACAGTGAATAAGTGTTCCTATCTCTCTACATCCTCTCCAACACTTGTAGTTTTCTAACTTTTTAATAGTGACCATTCTAATAGGTATGAAATCATATTTCATTGTAGGTTTGATTTGCATTTCCCTAATTGCTAGTGATATTGAACATTTTTTTCATGTGTTTTTTCACCATTTGTATTTCTTCTTTGGACAATTGTCTATTCAAATCTTTTGCCCATTTTTTAATCAGGTTGTTTGTATTTTATTGTTGAGTTGTAGTATCTCTTTATATATCATGGATATTAAACCTTTATTGCATATGTGATTTCCAAATATTTTCTCCCATTGAGTTGGCTGCCTTTTCACCTTTTTGACAAGTCATTTGAGGTGCAAAAGTGTTTAATTTTGAAGAGGTTGCATTTATCCATTTTTTCTTTTGTTGCTTGTGCTTTGGGTGTAAGGTTTAAGAAACCACCGCCTACTGCAAGATCTTGATAAAGATCTTGATAAAGATGTTTTCCTACATTTTCTTCTAGTAGTTTTATGGCTGTCACTTTTATATTTAGGTCCTTGATCCATTTTGAGTTAATTTTTGTATTGGGTGTAAGATAGGGGTCCTCTTTCTTTCTTTTGGATATGGATGTCCGACAGTTCTCCCAGCATCATTTGAGGAACAGACTGTTCTGGCCCAGCTGAGAGGGCTTGATAGCCTTGTCAAGTCACTTGACTATAGATGTAAGGACCTATTTCTGAGTTCTTAATTCAGTTTCATTGGTCAATCTGTCCATCTTTATGCCAGTACCATGCTGTTTTTCACCACTGTAGCTAAGTAACATGCTTTAAAGTTACGAAATGAGAATCCTCCAATTTTGTTCTTTTTAAAGACATTGTTGGCTAGTCAAGTCCCCTTCCCCTTCCAAATTAATCTGATAGTTGGCTTTTCCATTTCTGCAGAAAAGGCTTTTGGGATTCTTATTGGTATTGCATTGAATCTGTAAGTCAGTTTGGGTAAAACTGACATCTTAATGATATTTAGTCTTCCAATCCATGAACATGGATTGTCTTTCCATTTACTTAAGTCTTCTTCAGTTTCTTTTAGCCATGTTTTATAGTTTTCTGAATACAGGCCCTTTATGTCCTTGGTTAAGTTTATTCCTAAATATTTGATTGTTTTAGTTTCTATTATAAAGGGAACTTTTTTTCTGATTTCATCCTCAGATTGCTCATCAGTAGTATATAGACACGCTATTGATTTTTGTGTATTAATATTGTATCCTGCCACTTTGCTGAACTCATCTATTAGTTCTAGTGGCTTTGTTGTGGATTTTTCAGGATTTTCCAGATATGGGATCATATCATCAGCAAATAGTGAAAGTTTTATTTCTTCCTTTCTTATTTGGGTGCCTTTAATTTCTTTATCTAGCCTAATTGCTCTAGCTAGCACTTCTAACACAATATTGACTAACAGTGGTGACAGTGGGCATCCTTGTCTTGTTCCTGATCTCAGTGGGAAAGATTTCAGTCTTTCACCATTGAGTACAATGCTGGCTGTAGGTTCTTCATAAATGCATTTTACCATATTGGGAAAGCTTCCTTCTATTCCTATTTTTTGGAGTGTTTTTTATCAAGAAAGGATGCTGTATTTTGTCAACTGCTTTTTCTACATCAGTTAGAGGATTGTGTGATTTTTCTTCTTCAATTTATTAATGTGGTTTATTACACTAATTAATTTTCTTATGTTCATCCACACTTGCATATCTGGGATAAAACCAACTTGATCGTGGTGTATAATTCTTTTAATGTGCTTTTGGATTCAGTTTGCAAGAATTATGTTGAGGATTTTTACATCTGTATTCTTTAGAGATATTGGTCTGTAACTTTCTTTTTTCATAGTATCTTTATCTGGTTTTGGTATTAGGGTGATGTTGGTTTCATAGACTGAGTGTGGTCACATTTTGTCCTGTTCAAATTTTTGGAAGAGTTTGGTATTAGATCATCTTTGAATGATTGGTAAAATTCACCTATGGAGCCATCTGGTCCTGGGCTTTTAATCTTTGGGAGGTTTTTGATGACTGTTTCAATCTCTTCACTTGTGATTGGTTTGTTGAGGTCTTCTATTTCTTCTAGGGTCAGTGTAGGGTGTTCGTGTATTTCTAGGAATTTGTCCATCTTGTCAACATTGTCTAGTTTGTTAGCGTACAGTTATCCATAATATCTTCCTCTGATCTCTGTTATTTCTGTGGGGTCAGTGGTAATTTCCCCCCGGGCTATAAATTTCCCTCTTAGCACTGCCTTTTTGGTGTCCCATTGGTTTTGATATATTGTGTTCTCATTTTCATTCATCTCAAGATATTTACTGGATTCTCTTGCAATTTTTTCTTTGACCCACAGATTACTTAAGAGTGTGTTGTTTAATTTCCGTATATTTATGAATTTTCCCTTTATCCATCCATTAGTGATTTCCAGCTTCATTCCATTATTATCAGAGAATGTTTTTTGTTTTTAAAGATTTATTTATTTATCCCCCTCCCCCATTGTCTGCTCTCTCTGTCCATTCGCTGTGTATTCTTCTGTGTCTGCTTGTCTTCTCCCCATGTGGCACCAGGAACCGATCTTGGGACCTTCCGGAATGGGAGAGAGGCACTCAATCTCTTGTGCCACCTCAGCTCCCTGGCTGCTGCATCGCTTTTTGTCCGTCCTCTGTGTCTCTTTTTGTTGCATCATCCTGCTGCGCCAGCTCTCCACCCAGGCCAACACTCCTGCACAGGCCAGCACTCCTGCATGGGCCAGCACTGCATGCGGGCCAGCTTGCCTTCACCAGGAGAACCCGGGAATTGAACCCTGGATCTCCTATATGGCAGACTGGAGCCCAATTGCTTGAGACACATCCACTTCCCAAAGAATGTTTTTTGTATAATTTAAATATTCTTAAATTTATTGAGACCTGTCTTTTGACTCAAAATATGGTCTATTCTGGAGAAGGATCCATGAGTGCTTGACAAGAATGTATATCCTACCGTTTTGGGGTGTAATGCTCTATAAATATATGTTAGGTCTAGTTCATTTATTGTATTATTCAAGCTCTATGTTTCTTTATTTGTCCTCTGCCCAGATATTCTATCCAATACTGAGAGTGGTATATTGAAGTCTTCAACTATTACTGTAGAGACATCTATTTCTTCCTTCAATTTTGTCAGTGTGTACCTCATGTATCTTGGGGCACCCAAGTTAGGTACATAAATATTTATTACAGTCATTTCTTCTTGTGAATTGCCCCTTTTATTAATATATAATGACATTCTTCATCCCTTATAACAGTTTTACATTTAAAATCTATTTTGTCTGATATTAGTATCACTACTACAGCTTTTTTTTTTTTGGTTATTGTTTGCATGGAATATCTTTTTCCAACCTTTCACTTTCAACCTGTTTGTGTCCTTACATCTGAGGTGAGTCTCTTATAGTCAGAATATTGATGACATATGTATATATTTGTCCATGCAATCACTCTTTGTCTTTGATAGTGGAGTTCAAGCTGTTAACATTCAATATTATTACTGTAAAGGCATTACTTACTTTGTCCTTTGGTTTTCCATTGTCATAGCTTACTATTTTCTGTCTTTTTATCCCTTAATTTACCCTTCCTAATAATCTTAATTTCTACACTCTTCTCCCAGGCTCTCACCCCCTTTTTTTTTTTTCCTTTCAGTCTGCAGCACTACCTTTAGTATCTCTTGTAATTCTGGTCTTTTGGTAACATATTCTCTCAGTTTTTGTTTGTCTTTGAAGACTTTAAACTCACCCTCATTTCTGAAGGACAGTTTTGCTGGATAGAGAATTCTTGGCTGGCAGTTTTTCTCTTTCAGTACCTTAAATACATCATACCATTTTCTTCTCACCTCCATGATTTCTGTTGAGAGGTAAGCACTTAATCTTATTGAGGTAACTTTCCATGTGATCCTTTGCTTTTCTCTTGCTGCTTTCAGAATCCTCTATCTACGGTATTTGTCATTCTGAATAATCGGTGTCTTGGAGTAGGTCTTTTCAGATTAATCTGTTTGGGGCACATTGTTCTTCTTGGATATTGATGTCTTTCATAAGGGTTTGGAAGTTTTCAGTCATTATTTCATCAAATATTCTTTCTGCCCCTTTTCCATTCTCTTCTCCTGGGACACCAACAACGTGTATGTGCATTTCACATAGTCATTCAATTCCCTGAGACCCTGTTCTATTTTTTCTGTTCTTTTCTCTTTCTGTTCTCCTGTCTTTTCCAGTTTGGATGTTCTGTCCTCAAAATCACTAATCTGTCTTCAAGCAATTCAGATCTGCTATTATGTGCCTCTAATGTATTTTTAATCTCATCCATCATGTCTTTCATTCCCATAAGCTCTGTTACTTTTCTTTGCAGGCTTTCAAATTGTTCTTTATGCTCACTCAATGTCTTCTTAATATCCTTTATGTCTTTAGTCATGTTTTTTTTCCATTCTTTGAATTTATTTCAGACATTTGTGTGAGTTTCATTGATTAGTTGTCTTAAATCCTGTATCTCATCAGGATATTTGGTTTGTTCCTTTAGCTGGGCTATCTTTTCCTGTTTCCTAGGATGGCTTGTAATTTTTTTCCTGATGTCTAGGCATGTGAATATGTTGGTGAATTTACTCTGACAGCCAATTTCTCTCTTGCCTAGTATTTTTTCCACAGCTTTTCTTTGATTCTTGGTTCAAATTATTCTAAGTCTTTAAAATTGCCCAGCTTCAGTTATCAAAATCAGGCCAGGGATTCACTAATGGAGCACAAATTTTCTCCCAGAGGGCTACAGAAAGACCTAAAATCAGTTTTTCTCTTTGCAGTTTCCTGACTGGCCAGCAGATTGCACTCATTGGTGAACCTTTCCATGGCGGTATTTCTTTTAACCTCAGCTTTCCCGTGTTTCTGGTCTGGCCAGAGCCTAGATTCATAGCAGGCTGTGCTGGCTGAATTCACTAAAGAGAAGCTCTCCAACTCACTCTCTCTCTTCCCTTGTAAAGCTGACAGGGAGGAAGACATCTGTTCCCCTCTCAGTCTGCTGCAATGATCCAGGGGTTTTATCCAGACTTAATATCTTGAAGGAAGGGAATGGGAGCCCTTCCAGGCTGCCATGGGAGTTTGGTAGCTCATGTTTGTTGTTTTGAGTTCTTTGTCTCTCTGTTCCTTGCCCTCCTCGGAGTTACACAGCACTGTCCTGTTCTGCTAACCCCCAAAGCAAGCCCCTCAGACAGCTTTTGGCCCTTTTTCTGTTGTTTTTGTGAGATATTTGAGCCCTGCCTGCCTACTCTGACATCATTTTCCCAGAACTCTCTCACCTTTGTTTTTGAAGAATAATTTCATTGGTAGGCAGTCCCGTGTAGACAGAATTGTTTCTTTCAGAAGTCAATCCATTGTCTTCCACCTTCCAATGTGTCCCATGAGAGGTCAGCTATAATTATATCTTTGTTCCTCTCTATGTAAAGAATTGTTTCTCTCTAGCTGTTTTAATAGATTCTTTTTATCTCTGCATTTTTTTTCTATTTGACTACAATATGCCTAATTGGGTTTTCTTTGTATTCTTCTTGCTTGGGATTTATGCTTCTTATACCCATTTTTCAGTAAACTTGTGGAGTTGTTCATCAAATTTTGAAGTCCTTATCTTCTAATTACAACACCTATGTTGTTTTCTGAGCCTGTTCTTTTTAATGAAATAAGAGTTTATTTTCCTCTCATATAAAATAAGTCTAGAAGGTAGGCATTCCAGGGAGGGTTAGTATGGCAGCTACTAAATGAGCCTACCCATACCATTTTCTGAGCCTGTTTTTTAGTGACTTTTCTTTTTTGGTTAAATGTCACATTTTCCTGCTTCTTTGCATGACTAGTAATGATTTTATTGTGTGCTAGACATGTTGAATGCTACTTGAGAATCTGGATGTTATTTCCTTTTAAGAGTGTTCTGTATTGGCAGGCATTTAATTTACTGATGGATCAGTTTAATCCTTGTGATTCTTCATTTTATGCTTTGTCTAAAGAGTCCTTACACTGGAATAGAGCAGCTCTAATCCTAAAGCATGGCATTTCTGGGGTCTCAACTGAATTCCTGGGTCATTCAGTAAGGTCTTTCCATTATTTCTGATCAGAAGCTAACATCTTCTAGCACTATATAACCTACGGAATCCCCATTGAGCTTACAGCACTTTAGTAGTTGTTCTCTGCCAGGTCTTGCAAAGTCTTATCCTACACATGTACAGCTTAATGCTTAGTCAAAGACTCAAAAAGACCTAGCCATCACAATATTCCCAAACTCCAACTTCTGTCTTCTCTGTTCAACAGGACTGTTGTTCTGATTGAGCTCCACTTCCCTATGCCAAGGTTTGGAAAGTGCCTCTAGGTAGAAAGTCATGTGGTCATGAAGTTTGCCTTGAATGTTTACTTTCTCTCAAGGATCACATCCCTGTACTGCCTGTTATCTAATTATCCAAAAACAATAGCTTCATGTATTTTTTTTCTTTATTAGAGAAGTTGTGGATTTATAGAACAATCATGCATAAAATACAGGATTACCATATATCATCCCACCACCAACACCTTACATTGGTGTGGAACATTTGTTACAATTGATGATAGCACATTTTTATAATTGTACTATTAACTAAAGTCCATGGTTTAATTTAGGGTTTGTGTAGTGTAATTCCACAGATTTTTAAAAATTTTTATTCTGTTACTATTTCCTCTTTTAATCATAGTCAGATATATATATTTCAGTGCTGTTAATTGCCTTCACAATGTTGTGCTACCATCATCACCATCCATTACCAAAACATTGCTATCATTCCAAATAGGAACCCTGTATATTTTAAGCCATAACATCCCATTCCCTGTTCTTTCTATTATCCAATTGCCTAAAACAATTGCTTCATCTATTTTATCCAGTTCTAAAGCTATTTCTGGCAGAAAGATAAGTCCAATACTCATTACTTTGTCTTGGCTAGAATCAGAAATCTGAGATATTTATTTTTACTGCACAGAAAATTCCAACAAGTTTGTACCTTAGAACACAGCAGATTTGAAGTAGTAACTGAAAGTATACACAGCTCTCTTGATAGCTTGCAGTAGGGTGGGGATAGAAAAACTAGACAAAGCACTCATAAAACCCAAAAGTTATTTATTAAAAAGGCAAACAGAAATACACATCTTAGTAAGAGCAGAGAGCAGCTCTATGTTCACTGTGTTTTGTGTAATGATGGACTTTAAGGCATTAATAAAATAAGAAAGCAAGGAACAGATAATGCATTTTAGAATTTTTAGTTTTGTCAGTTTAAGGCCGGATCATGGTATTGTTTAAATCCAGGGGCACTATTTAGAACCTAAGGATATTTCCCAAAGGAATAAGTATGAGTTATCTAGAAAAATTACTTCTACAAGTTTCTGCTTTTCCTGAGGGTACCAGATAAAAGGAAAGTTGCTCTAAAAAGCCTCGGAAATGAAAATAACGATGATTAAATGGGATGCCTGTAGTTGCCATAAGTTAGTATTTAAGTTCCTTGTCCTTGAATCCTGTGATGCTTGGCTCCACAAGATCAGGGACTATATCAAATAAAGCAAAAGGAAAGAAGAAGAGGGAGCAGGATGGGGGTGTGGAGAGAAGGGGTGAGAGAGTGCATATGTGCACACATCTGTTTTTGTATGAGCTTTATGTTTTCTATTTTAGTTACTGTTAAATGCCAACAACCAAACACTCCAGCTCACCTCTGAGGTTTATCCAGGAAATGGTTTATTTCCATGTACTCCAAATTTCTTAGAAAACCTAAATCATAGTTCCCTCTACCCTTAGTAATCTTTCCTCTGCATATCCTTACTTCTGCTCTGGCTCTGGTACAGCTTCCTCACAGTCCATCGGCCAGCATTGATGAAGCACACATATTGGGTCTTTAAGCATTTCTCCTAAGAAGGTGACCCATCCCCAATATCCTTCTTCAAGGACAGGATGGGACCCCGTATTCCCTTCATAGACTACCTTTGCATTAATTTCAATCATTGGTTTTACCCATTTAGACAGAAAGGATTTGATACATATGAGTAGCAAATTCTTCACAAGAATGGTTTTCTTCCTCCTTGTGTTATTTTCACTCCTATTAATGGCTACACCAGTTCTTTTATGTTGTTAAACATGGTTTACATCCTTTCTTCATTCTTTTGTAGGAAAACTTGGGACTGTTTTCAGCAGATCCAACTTCCACCATCTGGAAAACCTATGTTAATTACATTGATGATATGTTACTGGATGGATTCTTTCTTGCCATTGAGTGCTCCCTCAAGTATCTCCTGGAAAATACTGGTACTTTCTGGCTTATGGATGTGGGTCATTATTGGATAGATAACAGTACCAGCATTTGTTGAGTTAAATTGAAGTACAATTGAGTGCTCTGTGATTTTTCCCAAAACATTGTGCCAATATAAGTAAGGACTTTTTGTGAATGATTCCCAGTACAATAGCAAAGGTATTGAGTTTCTAAATGGTTCAAAAAGAAAAGATTTCTCTTTAAAATACAGGTGATAAACCCAGCTATAAGACAGTGATGGCCATAGCAAAAGCAAAAACAGAAAAGCTGATTCAATCTAAATCAAGCTTAAGTAAGGAGGAGTAACTAAGTTGGAGCAGCCGGAAGCTCCATTAGGAATGGTGGCTTTATCTGGACTTGACTCATGGCAATGAGAGAGAGGCAGGTTGAGCCTTCGAGCTTTGTGTACTTTATCTCTGTAGCCTTTTGAGAACACAGGGACATTTGTGGTAGCCAGGCTAAGTAGAGAAAACAGAATTTTCTTCCCTGTGAAAGAGTCAGACAAGAAGCAAGGGGAAGAGATATCTTTCAGAAGGAAAGGGGATGTTAAGAAGGTCATGAGCATTCTTTTGAAGCTATTAAAAGACAGCTGAGGGCTTTGAATTTATGGGGGATAAACTGAGGTAAGGAGTACAGACTGAAAGATAATATAGAAAGGGCTAAGCTTGGCTCATGTGTGATGAAAGGGCAGAAGAATTCAGGACTGAAAGTTGAATGAAAACTTCACATTCTGTTAGATTCTGAAGAGCTTAGGAAGGGCCATATAGAAGGATTAGTCAAAATGGAAAAGCAGAATTGAATAATTTGAAACCAGAGGATAAAATTGAGATGAGAGTTTAAAATTTCAAGTCCAACCCAAGGAAACAAATCAGAGGCAGAGTTCCAATAGGTAGGCCAAGATCCCTGTCCAGATGTCCAGCCCATACAAGAGAGCACATGCAGAAGCCTAGGTGGAGAACATAGAGAGGAGCAAGTCCTGGGTGCTGGGTGTAGCCCAGATAAGTGCAGTGGTTGAGGTGAGAGGCATAGTTTTTCCTTTCAGGGTGCAGAGGTGGCGGTGCTCCAAATTAAGGCATTCTGGTGGAAGAACAAGAGGCTCCAACATAGTCAGCAAGTTGGGAGATCACCTTCTAGAGCCTGAGTGCAAGTCACAAGTGGGGCATGGAACATAGGCACTGAGACTAGAGAACCAGTCCTAGGGATGAATATTGATAATGCTCACCAGAGTAAAATGAGCAAACCTCCTCTAATGTTTGAGGTTTGTGGCAGGGGCGGAGGTTCAGCAATCAACCTTCCTCTGGAAGATCTAGGAAGACCATCCCCTCCCCCCCAAACACACACACACATAAACGTGGGTGCAGGCAATGCACAAGAGATGGTTCCTAAATGTAGTATACACTCTTTGATCAATGTCTATCGGGTTCTCCTGATCTGGACTGTCAAATCAGTCACTCCCTCCTCCTATAGGAAAGAGAGAGCAAGAGCAAAGGAATGGCAGGAGACCATGGTAGCATTTCTCCAAGACTGCCAAAGTTACTTTGACTCCATGGAAATGGGAGGGCAGGGGAATGCATTTTTCTTACAATATAAGAGGTTCTTCAAATTCTCCTTTCAGTGGGCTTAGCAGCTGGCTGAGCTAAGGAGCAATGGACAAAATAACAAGACACTGGTTATCTGAGGGAGGGTGCAGGAACCTAAGTGGGTAGCTTCTGAGACGAAAATCACAGTGACCTTCTGTGATAGCCCAGCTAGACAGTTTTATTGTCCCATGTCTACCCTCCACTTCCCACCTTCTAGTGTGGGGTCAAGCCTATACCTTCCCCATGGCCTAGCCTGGCCTCCCTATTATCTCTTAGAATCCAAATCCTGCCTCCCACTCTAGCCAGAAACATTCGGCATCCTCTTAACTCCTAAAGTGATTTACTTGTACCACAGTTGTGGCACCAGGACAATCTGCCTTGAGTGGTAATTATGGTGGCATTGCTTCTAACATAGGAATTAGGTTCTTATGTCAGCACGTGGGACAAAAATCTCATAAAGTCAAAATATCCTTGAAAATCCTTTAAATCCTGTAAGCTATATGCAACACTATGAATTTATAAATATATAATGCATATAGTAATGCAGATTATATCAAAAGTATATACACAAAGCATAATATTACAGGGTTTTGTGAGGTATTTTTGCTCTTCTATGATAATAGTATAATTACTTTGCTATTGGTAAATTTGCATTCCTTTAAGTTAAATATGGAATTGATGGAACTTTTCTGAGTTCAATAATGCATATTTATCATCCCTACAATTTTGAAGGCAGGGCCCTGTTCTTACATTTCTTTTAGCATTGCACAGTTGTTTAGTTAGAGTAAATGGCTAATCTATGGTAATAAGAAACCCATCAATAATGGGCTTAACAGACAAAGAAGTCTATCCCCCAAGTAAAAATCCAAGGAGAGTGTTCCAGGTTGGATGGACAGGTTCCTTCCATCCTGTGGCCCCAACATTTTCTAGGACCTTGTCTTCATTTCTGTGGTTGAGGTGGGTCACTGCTATATCTAGGCTCCAGTCTGTGGGAGAGAAAAAGAGACTGTGTAGAGAAGGCCCATTTGCTGCCTCAGGAGCCCCAGCCCAGAGGTGGCACACCTCACTTCTTCCCACATTGTGCTGGTGAGGGAATCCCATTTCCACACCTCACTGCAAGTAAAGCTGGGAAACTCAGTCACATGCCCAGTTAAAACTCTGTTTCTAGGGAAGAAGGGGATAATGGATTTCCCAAATAGTTTCCACCATCCACGGTATCCAGCACCTAATAGTCTCCTAAATATTTCTACAATCAAATAAAAAGATAAGTGAAAGCAAGTGGTTATTAGTAAAAGTTTAAGCATTTAGCTGGTACTTGGAACATTTTGCTCCATGTTGTATTTTGATTTAAATTTAACAAAGCAAGTTAGTCTAGCAAGTAATCAGAAATTTGTTAATTACTTATGCTATCTTTTAAATTTTAACACTACAGTACTACAGAATTAAAATAAGTTCTATTTTTATAGAAAAAGAAGAGCATCAGCAGGATTATGACTTCTGTTTTTCATGCTTATGCAACCATTGACAAGCATGATACCCCCACCCACCTAGTGGCTGCCAGTGGAATTGCACAGTTTGTGCCTAGGAAGAAATCCGCTGCTTCCAAGAAATTGGCTTTGCAAAATCAACCTCTTCTGGACCAGAGACTGTTCTGCCCCTCAGGAGGCACTTGGGGAGGTGGGAAGGCTTGGGTTGTTCAGCCACTGGGATGTTCTCCCTAAGGACAAAGAAAGCAAATATCCTTCATTGCCCAGAGCAGTCTTGCACAAGAACTGGCCTATCCAAAACATCCACAGTTCCCCTGTAGAGAAACACTGAAAGATAGTTACTTTCACCTTTTCTAGGGTGTTAGCAAATTTTACATTTTCATTTTCCTGTACATGAACACCTTGTCTAATGTAATGGAATGCTCTGGGTGCTTTTAAAACTATATTGCGCTTTGCCTCTTTTACCCATTCTTCTTTGCTTTGTTTATTTCTCTTTTTTTCAGAGTGTAAGGCAGGACTCACCCCGATATTTGAAGCACAGCTGAGCTTAGCTACCCCAGAGTTAGTTTTTTACCCCTCTCTGGAGTCTGGAGTGAGAGGGGGCTTTTATGACATGGTAGAGGGTCTTGTCACCAGCATTTTTGGGATATCATCCTTGGTACTACGGCTTTCCCCACAAGACCGCCCCCCTCACTATCAGGTACTATATCTGCAACCATTCTGCCCTCCAACCAAATCTGGAACTTCAGTCCAAGCACTGCTGTAACCCTGCCTGCTGTTGTCTTGCTCCCCCAGGTTGATATGGAGGGCATGGCTGATTTGGCAAGCATGCGGAATGTGCTCATGGAGAGGGTTCAGAAGATGATGACCCTCTGCTGCGGCTATCGGAACACCTTCAGCCAGTATTCTTACCTCTATGTGGAGAACCGGAAGGAGATTCTGGGTCAGTTTCTGTTGTATGGGCATGTCCTCACCCCAGAGGAGATTGAAGGCCATGTAGAAGATGGAATCCCAGAGACTCCACCCCTCCTCCATCAGTTTAAAGTCCAGATTGATTCCTATGAAAAGCTCTATGAAGAGGTGTGTAGGCTGGAACCCATTAAGGTGTTTGACAGCTGGATGAAAATTGATGTGCGACCCTTTAAAGCATCTCTGCTGAATATAATTAAGAGGTGGAGCCTTATGTTTAAACAGCATCTTGTTGATTATGTCACTAACAGGTAATGCAATTGTTATAACTTTTTTCCGGCCTTCTTCCTGGAATGCCATATATTTTTATCTTCTTCATATTTTTCCCCATGGGTTAGTTGGTTAAATTAAAAATTAAAGCAGCTGGTTAGGGTTTCTATGTTTCTTGACACTGCAGTAACTTTAGTCCTGCCATTTCCTTTGTTCACCAGATAAGGCCTCTTTTTGTTTTATTTTCCGTTTGGTGCCCAGTGTGTGAAAGGCACTCAGTAAGAGGTAAATAATGCTAGATACAATAATAGCAGACCTTCACAAGTCTAACTGTGAAATCTCTTTAAGCCTGGGAAGCAGAGTGGGTCTAATGGGCCTCTTAGATTTTATTTCTACCACTTACTTCTTGTCTTAGATTATCAAGCTGTGCAATGTGGAAGCCACTAAATCCCCACCCTCTCAAATGCCTGTCTGTGCCATTCTAGCCATGTGGCAGGCTGGTTCTTAAATTCTGTCTGTTCTGTCATGGACCTAGACTCTCCGGCCCAGCATCAAGCTCTCTAGTCCAGAGTATCATCTGGAAATATTCAAGTTAGTCAGCAATCCTCCAGTCACTTTGCCCTAGCCTTGTCCCCACAAGTTGACCACCATCAGAATCTATGGTCCTAGGGCTGGCTCAGCATCCTCTGTGGAGAGCCATTGTCCCTCCATTCAACTCTCATCCTTTAGTGTATCCCCTAATGCTACAGGGGAACCGACCTGGCCCTCCCTGAGTTTGGGAATGGTCTCGTTTAAAGCTGCAGCTGAACTGCTCAGTGACCTGGAGCTGTAAGCAGAGAGTGGCCAAATTGAGGATTTGTCTGTCTACACATAAACTCCCAGAGACTCTGTGAAGGCAATGTTCCACCACTCTAGAATAGCATTGCGGGAGTGTTTTAAATAGGGCTTCCCAGGTGTCCTTTAAGAAGAAGCCAACCTTCCACATTCATAAACCTTTTACTTGGTGAGGAACTGAAAGGCAAGAAGAGGAAGTGCTGATGGGGATGGGGCAGTGACAGTGATGCCCTTGAATGGAGCACTGTGTGTGGTGGTCCCTCTCCATCGGTAGCTCTGGTAATCCAAGGACATGGCGCTGAGTGGCAGCAGCTGCCGTGGACATCTTTCAGGTAAGCCTTTACATGATCAAACTGTTGGTTTAATGGGATGAGCTCTTGTCTTTGAACCCACATTTCCTTACCTCCAAAAGAAGACAGTACAGCCGGATTCCTCTGATGTACCTCCCAGCTTTAACAGTCAGTGATTGCCTAAACCCAGCTCATTTGTTATACCTTTGGAGAGTATTTTATTGTATTCTTGAGGTTTAGATTAAAAAGAAATCATAGGAATAACTTAAAAATCATTGGTTCAGTGTCTACTATATGCCACAAAATGATGTGATTTCCACTTCCCCTTAATAGGTCAGGATTAATCCCATCTTGCCTTGTATCTCTATACTTCATTCGCTGTTGGAAATCCATTCCTCTTTCCAATATAACCTCTCAACTCCATTCAGTTCTTTACACCCCCTAATCTGACTCTATTTTCACCTCCGCCTTCACAAAGCTGTCCATGGAAATTCAGGGTCAGCAGCAGCAGCAAATGCCCAATGATCCCTCCATCTTCTTCCATCATCTTTTTGCTCTAATTCAAACAAACCTGCCTGTCCCCTGAGAACACTGCTTCCCCTGCAGTCCTCAAGTGGAGATTAATTTTTCTCCTGTATCCCCCTTACCACTGGACCTGGAGGTGGGTTGAGTGTCCTCGCTCTTTGTTGCTGCTTTCAGACCATCTCATCTCTATCCTTCAAATTCCCCAACTTCACTGAAGAAAATTCAATCAGACTGTCCTTGCACCAGTCACCTGCCACACTTTTAATCATTCTTCCCCATTGTTACAGATTTTATCATTTAGCTTTCAATCTTCCTTTCCTGTTAGTGACCCCCAGCATCCACATAGAGTACCCCTTACACCCAGACCTCTTATTTTCTGGACCTCCTCACCCCAGTGATCTTTGCCTGTAACATCGATGTTGTGCTATAGGTGGGACTGAAGAAAAGATGTGGAAGTAATTGCTCTCCCTTCAAAATCTATTCTCTGACCACCACCTGGTTATCTTTCTGGCTTATTTACCTGGTAATCTTGCCTCATGCACTTCTCCAGACCCATCAGGATTTCCGATTCATTGACTCAGTGTTTTCTCAGTGTCTATCCTCCTGGCTCCCCATTCCCTCCTGTTCCCCTCTTGTAAAGCCCTGACTCTGTTTAAAACTCAAGTGCTCAGCCCCAGTGCCTGAGCAATTCATCTTTGATAAAGGGGGGAAAAAGCATTCTTCTGACTGGTCTCACATTAAATTTATGAACTTAAGATTCAGGCAGGCCCTCAGCATGCATATATCCATTTAGGTGCTTTCCAATTCTCCCAGGCTTGGGTTTTCTTTCTCTACTTAAACTTCAAATATCTTATCTGCCCTTCTGAACTTGCTTCTTATTTCACTGAAAAATTAGAAGCAATCATAATTAACTCACCTTTTCACCAACAAGTCTATAAGTCTACCTGCATTTGAATTCATACCTTCAGCTACCTCACCTGTGACAGTAGATAAGTTGTCTCTGTTTCTTCTAAATCCAGCCTCTTTACTCTCACTTATTCAAGGACTCAACTCCTTAAATATTTCCTGCCTCCTACAGTATTGTTTTTTTCCTTCACATATTCTCAACAGCATATAAGCATACTGTTCTGTCTGCCATCTTAAAAAGAAGGAGACAACATGGGCCTACAAGTCCTTCTAGCTACAGCATCATTTTTGTGTGCTCTCCTTTATAGTCTATAATTGCTTTTTTCTTCACTTCTTTCTTTATCTCCCATTCTCTCTCTACAAAAATTTTATGATGAAATATAGCATAAGTGCAAATTAGAGAATAATAGTAAAGCAAATACTTACAATTGCATCACTCAGCTTAAAAAAAAAAAAAAAGAACATTCCCTATATTTTAAATTTTCCTTACTCATGCCTACCTGATCATATCATATCCCTCTCCCTCCCTGCCAAAG
>JAQZBX010054912.1:0-18539 GCA_029593785.1 Cabassous unicinctus | reverse complement strand
AAAAAAAAAAAAAAACACAAATGCCCATCAGCGTTAGAAAAGATAAATTAATTGTGGTATATTGACACAATGGAATACTGTACAGCAATGCAAATGAAAAAACTCTATGTGCAACAGCATGGATGAATGTCATAAACATAATACTAAGCAAAAGAAGCCAGACACAAAAAAGAATACATGAGATAGAAGGTCATTTGTGTAAAGGAAAAAAGATTTTATTTGCTTTTTAAAAGTAGTCTATCTTGTTACAAGTCAGGAATGGTTTCTCTGATGAGCTTAGGCAAGTGACTGGAAGAGGGCACAAAGAAGAGGGGTGGCTTCTGAGGAAATGGTAATATTCTGTTTCTTGACCTTGCTGTTCATTACGTGAGTGGTTTGTTTACACCTATGGTTTGTGCACTTTTATGTATATATTATGTTTCAATTAAACGCTTATGTTTAAAATTTTTACTGCTGCTAGAGTTAAAATTTTTAAAACTTTGACTCTAATTGGCAAATGGAAGGCTTTGGCAATTAAAGTAATTTCAGCATGACAGAATAGGTTGGGGAGTGGATAGGTGGGGTTTCCTGGAGCCTCAAAAATCTTGCCTCCTAAGTGCTTACATACTCAAAGACAAATTTCTTGTAGGTACCAAGATGGAGGCAGACAGGGGCCTCTGTAAGTGCTGAGAAAAATTCTAGTCTGCCTTCAAAATATTCAAAGAGCCCAGGCTTCGAACGCTTAGCAAGGTCAGCTTGTACTTCCTGTACGTCGATAAGCCTGGATCTGGCAGAAATCAGCCCCACGACCTCCGTAATAAAACTCAGTCCTTGAAAAGAGACACAGCCTGAGAACTATCTTTTACAAGCTGGCCAAAGGGCCAGTCACTTGCTTCTGTAAGTGCCTGGAGGTTGCACTGAATGAATGCTGTAGTTGGAATGCACCATGGAGAGATAGCAATATTCCAATTAGCCAAATGAATTGATTGCCCTTTTTAGGGCTATTCCTAGGAGGCAACAACAGAGACAAGATGTCTATAAAACCTGTATCTGAGGCAGTTCTGGATAAAGAGCCTTGTGATTTAGAGATAGGGGGATACTTCCCAAGTCAGACGAGATTAGAGGCAGAAACCAGTAACACTAAATGTCACCAGAAAACTGATGGGCTTATTTTTTGTCATACAATATCTGTGGGTATAAAGATTTCATGCCTCACTCGGCAATGTGCAAAATGGAAAGACTCAATATCTTAATGAAGGTTGATTTGATGGGTGCTGTGTCTCTAGATCATTTCTTAAGGGCTGTGCTAGGCCTAGGGCTATAAATCATGGAAAAGACACAAACCCCCAATCAAGGCTTATACTCTATTTGGGACACAGACCCAGAAACAGGGAATTATAATACAGTGGGGTAGGTAGTGACAGAAACAGGCCCCAAAAGACTATGGGAGCATGAAGGAGGGGGCTTGAGAGGACAGAGATCAGGAAATATCTGAAATATCTCTGAGACAGGACCTCGTGTTCAAAACAAACTACAGGTTATACCTCTGTGCTCCAAATTGCTCTGTCTTTGCATTAAAAACAAAGGGAGGTGGAGTCCATCCTCCCAGGCCTCCCACGTTCATAAATGACCCTAACACCTCTCTGTGAGGTGTGTTGGGGATTGAATCATGTCCCATACAAAAGGCGTGTTCAGGTCCCAAACCCTGGTCCTGTGTGTGTGAGCCCATTTGTGAATGGGATCTTTGAAGATGCTATGAGCTAAGGTATGCCCAAATCGAAGGAGGGTGGGCCATCATCCAATATGGTTGAAGTCCTTATAAGCAAAGGAAATTAGACACAAAAAGGAGAAGCAACAGAAAGGAGCCAGAAATGGGAAGTCAATGGAACCTGGAAGAGAAAGGAGAAGACAACACATGCACTGCCATGTGATGGAAAGGCCAAAGCTCCCCAAAGATTGCTGGCAAACCAGATGATACCAACCCTGGGGAGAAAGCAAGCCTTCTAGCCTCTGAAACTGTGAGCCAAAAAATTCTTGTTGTTAAGCTAGCCCATGTATGACATTTGTTTTAGCAGCTGGGAAATGAAAACAAGGTGTAAGCAAGCACCAAGTAAGAGTTGACCATTGATACAGTTTCACAATTTGTGAACACTAAGTTAACCATGTAAAGTGTGCTGGTGTGGTCAAGTGAAATGTCCTGTGAAGTAGGTCTGCTGCATATTAAAAGAGGGTATAATTTTATAATCATTATTATATGGTCAAGCAATTAGACCAAAATGGTAAGCAATTTTGCTAAATGATGCCTTGATTAACAAATTCTCAGAAAACCTCTTTGACTAGTTGCCCTGTTACTGAGGATATTAGGTGGGGGTAGGAAATGGAAATATTAAACACACACACACAGAAAGAGAGAGAGACAGCATAAATAAATAGGTTCAGGGGAATGGTGGTGGACAGCACAGAAGAAAGCCAGGCCCCTTCTTACTTTGGCTGCATAAAAGCAACAGCCCCCAAAGTAAAATTTCTATTCATAAACAGAACATTTTCCTTAAAGCCCTCTATTCTCAGGAATTCTAGTTAATTGTATAGGAGCCATACTATGTAGAAATGCAAGCCAGAATTGCTAGAGCAATCTGTTTTTCAAGAGAAGTTGGAAATCCAGATTTTTAGATTCGATGTCCTGATTTTTAATATTGGCATCTAATTTGAGTTAAAAAAAAAACAAAAAAAAAACCCAAAGCAGAACACCAAAACATTTCTGTGAGCTAAATTCAGCCTTGCAGGACATAAATTTGCAAGGGGGTGGTCATTCCCCTCAGTAGAGGTGATAAGGTTGTCTTAGGATGCAGCTCTTAAGGATAAAACAGGTCCCTTGTAAGTCAGGAGTGGGGAATCCTTCAAAGGAAAAATCAAAAGCTTTAAACACACAAGAAAGGAGACTCAGAAGGGTCACCATCGGGGCCAGAGCCAGGGACAACCCTTATGTCCCTGGGAAGGAATGTCTGTCTCAGCTGAGAAGACCAGGGTATCACCCAGACTGGAGGGATGGAATTCACATCCTTATGCCTCCAATGCTATTTAACATAATTGTTGACAATAGCGTGTGTTGTTGAAAATATGCATTTATGAATACAAGTATTACTCAGTTGGATGCTGTCCTCCCACACGACAAGAATTATGCAGCAGCTAAGTTGACCCCAAGTTATTGGAGACAGAGTTGCTAGAGGTCAGGAGTAATGTCACTAGTCTCTCTTGGTTTCCATGACACCATACTCAGTTTTCCCCCTTCCTCAGAGTCCATGCCTTCTTAAGCTCCCGGTGTTCCCTGAGGCAGGGCCTGAATGTTCTTCTCTGCTTACACTATCAGCCATTCCCTTGGCTCAAAGAACCTCTTCAATGAGTTCCAGACTCCCATATCCACCCACCTACTTAACATCTCCTCTTGGCTATCTCCCAGGCATCTCTCAAACTGAACCCTGCTTCCTCTACCAGTCCTTCCTTATCACAGTAAACGGCATCACCATCCACCTGGTGCTCAAGCCAGAAACCTAGAGATTTCCTTTGTCTCCCCCCTTTCCATTACTGATGCCCCAACTCAATCCACTAGAGTTGCCAACTCTGCCATACCACAGTCACATACCTAGTAAGTGAGCTGAGACGGGGACTAGGCTGTAAGATCTTGGGCCCTCACAGTGATATCAAGAGCCCCTTCTGGCCACAGCCTTGCCCCACTGTTAAAATATATTTTTAAAAAGATAAATTGTAACTGTTGTACAAACACAAAAATAACATATGGCAAAGATTTTATTTAACTAACTTTGTAACTAGTACAAAGTTACAACCAGTTCAAAGAACTCAAAGAACACACACATGTATAGGCAATCAGGAAAGCCAAAATGAATTTGCAGATAGATGCAAACCCAGTCAATAATCAATTGTACCTTCACCAGACAAAAGTCATGCCGTTTCTATGGACAAGAGTCATATGCATTACTGTCAGCCTTCTGCAACTTACAAAGATGTGAAATAGCTAAAAGACAGTGAAAGGCATAGGTAACACAATAGGGTGCTATTCTAGATACCCAGTAATCTTTTTCGCCTGTTTCAAATTCTTTCATACCTTGGCCCCCCAAACCACCCCTTACACTAACACTCCCACCCCAGCAGTGAGGTGAACATGTTCCCCTCTGTTGCCTCAAGCCTTTCATCACCAAGATAGCTCCTAGGGGTAGTTCTCTTCAGGTCAAGGACCATTTATTACATGCCAGGTGGTAGAGGTGTAACCAGCCAGCCATTCCTAGTACAAATACTTACATCTACTAGGAGCCAGCATTATGCTCTGAGCACAAAGGAAATCAAGGCAGAAGTGGCTCCTGATCTCCTGAGCTTCACTCTCCAAATGGGAACAGAAACAAGTAAATAAACAAACTAATTACAAATGGTGATAAATGCAGTGAAGGCAAACAGCTGCCAAATCAGCAAATGACCAAGAGGGGTCTACTTTAGCAGGTGGTCAGGAATGGCTGCTCTGAGGACAGAAATGTAAGCTGAGACTTGAAAGATGAAGAGGAGTCAACCATTCAGAGCGTGGGGTTGGGGGTGGTGGTGGCAGGAAGCCTGCCACGCAGCCAACTCTACAGTCTGTCCTCACCCTCTGTGCTGTCAGGAACAGGTCTGCAGCAGCAGCAGTTATTGCTTAGTCCTGCCCAGAGCTATGGCCTGTGCAGGAGGCAGGAAAAGCCAAGTCCTGCCCCCCCAGCAGTGTTACCAGCTGCTTTTGAGTCTATGCTTCAAAAATATTTCAAGGGGAAGACAAGGTCCCTTCCAAACCAGTCACCCTCCTTCTCCAGACCCTACCTGCTAAATAAAATGTCTTTTTGACAGGTGAACAACAGTTGAAGCCACAAAAAGAGATAAAACGCTTTTAAAATGCAAATGACTGGGAGAGTTAACACGTTAGTATGGCTGAGTAAAATGATCAACTCTTTTGCTGAACTGATCTGATTAGAAAGCTGCAAAGCACCAGGATCTTGCAAGCTAGAAGACAGACCTTCTAGGAAGGTGTGGGGCAATAGGTCACCAGGATAAATGTCACCTGCTTCCCCGTTTTACGTGGGCCCGGGGTGGAGGTAGCCCATTGCTGTTAGAAAAGCATTCCATGCTGCTCCATGGCTCTCGCCAGGAGGTTGGCACTAGAAGGCAAGGCTGGGAACCATCTGCCTCCAGTTGGAGTGACAAGTACTTGAGCTCACCAGGGAAGGAGAGCAGAGGGAGAAGGTGGGCTCCAGTCTGGGGGGCCTTTGATATGGGCAGGAGAGAATTGAGGAGATGGAGAACAACAGAATCAGAGAGCCGGCAGAACCAGAAAAAAAGAAGTTGTATCATAGCAACGGAGGGAAGCATTTAAAGAGAGAAGAAGCGGCCAATTATGTCAATACAAAGGGACTGCTTCTCAAAATGTGTGTATTCCTGGGATCGTCCATATCAGAATCACTAGGGGGATTATTGAGAATTCAGACTCCTTGGCCCTGGTTTGGAATCTCTGACATTGGAGCCAGAATTGGCATTTTAATAGGTGCTCAGGGATTCTGAGGCTTACGTTGGAGTGATGTTTAACGATGTGGGCTCTGGAATCAGAATTGGGTCCAATCCTGTTTCCTTCATTTGAGCTGTTGGGAAAATTATTTAACTCTCTGAGTCTAGGTTTTCTCATCTGTAAAATAATTCCTACTTCATATGGTTGATATAAGAATAATTTTCATATGAGAATATATATATACACACACACAAGCTTAGCACAATGTTTGGAGCACAGTTGGGAGTCAATAAACATTAGCTGCTATTATTACATAACAAAGAAAGGCCACTAGATTTGGTACTAAGGAGGTAATTTTTAACTTTCCAGATAGTTTCCATAGAGCTTGGGGAATTTCTGGGAATTAAAAAGGTAATACGTGGATGAGACGTAGAAGTAGCAGGTAAAGATCATAAGTTCAGGAAAATTTGCAGCAGGAAGAAAGACATTTGAGTTGGTAGGTTGAGCTGGGTAATGTTGGTGAGAGAAAGGCTGCTGCTAAAAGAGGGTGGTGGGAAGGTGTTTGATGGGTGGAGTCAGGGAAATTTCAATGGCACAGGGGTTGAAGCCACTAAAAGGAAACAGGTTAGGAGCAGGAGCTCCATTCCAGAGAGTTTGGAAAGAGTTTCAAAGGACAGGTAATGGGGTGGATGCTAGTTAGAGAAGAAGCTAAATCACTTTCCCTGAGATCAGAGGAAAGAATTAGAGCAGTCATTCACCAAGTAGAGACCTCGGTCCAGAAGCAGCGGCACACCGGAAACTTGTTAGAAATGCAAACTTCCAGGCCCCACCCCAGATCTACTGCACTAATATTTCTGGGGATGTGGCCCAGCAATGTGGCTTAACAAGCCCGCCAGGTGATTCTGATTCACCTAAAGTTTGAGAACCACCAAATGAGGGAATAACTGTAGAGCAGGGGTTCCTAACCTTTTTTTTTCCACAGACCCCTTTGCCAGTCAGGTGAAAACCACGGACCCTTTACTAAGTCCACACTATGCTGTGTATTATTTAATAAATATACGATACCTGCACCAACACGTCCTCACAAGAATATTTTTTTGAATTTCAATTCAATCTCACAGGTCCCTTGTTAAGAACCCCTGCTGTAGAGGCAGGGATCGCTTGAGACAAAGCTATGTAGCATCCGAAGCAAGGCCATCTGCTTTATATGAGGATGGCAAGGAGAGTCATGGGAGGCTGAAGGAGCAGATGAGGCGGTCCTGAGCAACTGCTGTAGGAGGGTGCTAAAGAGTCAACTACAGATACAGTCAAGGATGCCTAAAGAAAAAGTTTATGTCTTACGATAAGAATATATCTCAGTCGCGACTATGAAAATAATTCAGAATATTCAGAAAGCTATATGCACTGGATATTTATAACATTGAAAGACTAAACACCTAAATGCCCAGCATTCAGGGGAGTGTTAATAATTTAGAGTATCAAGGTATTCATTAATAAGGTTGATTGTGAAGACAATGAGACAATGAGAGAAAATATCCATGATACAATGCTGAATGAAGAAAAAGCCTACTATAGAGTACATATAGTATGATTTTGAAAGTCCAAAAAGAAAAGTATTCAAGAGGAAAAGACTGGAATTTTAAAAATAGGTAGGTAGTTTGCTAGGGGCCACTGGGACCAAAGATCTGGCTATTGAAGGCCAGTCATAGGCATGGCTGTGGTTAGGTACAGTTAGCTAGTGAGGGCTTCTGGAAAAGGTGAGCTTTATTCTGGGAGTTGATGGCTATGGGATGGTGTAGGGGACCAGGAGCCAGTTTCCTGCAGGGGCAATAGCTCAGAGCCAGAGCAGATAGGATGGAAGCATTGAGGGTTGTTTAGAACCATGGTCTGACAAGTTTGTAGATGTTAATGGGAACATGGGCCAGCATATTTGAACCTGGACACTCCTGGGAATGGTGAGACCAGGGCAGCCATGTTGGATCAAGCCATTCCAGGAGATCATTTAGAATTGGAGACCTCAGACCCAAGTCATTTTATAGATAAGGAAAATGACAGCAAGGGATGTTTAACAACTTGTCCAAAGTCATACAGCTTTTAAGCTGCAAAGGCCAAAGCTAAAACTAGGTCTCCTGTTTTTAATACAATGCTTCCTGGATAAAGGACTGTATTAGTCAGCCAAAGGGGTGCTGATGCAAAATACCAGAAATCTGTTGGCTTTTATAAAGGGTATTTATTTTGGGTAGAAGCTTGTAGTTACCAGGCCATAAAGCGCGAGTTACTTCCCTTACCAAAGTCTCTTGCCACATTTTGAAGCAAGATGGCTGCCAATGCCTGCAAGGGTTCAGTCTTCCTCTTCCTCTTAAGGCTCCATGGTCCCAGCTTCTTCCAATATCAGCTGGAGGCTGAGATAAGTCTTATCTCTCTCCCGGGGCTCATTCCTCTCTGGACTCAGCTGCTCTGGTCTCTACACAAGGTCAGCTGTAGATTATCAGGCTCTCTCTCTTCCTGGGGCCTGTGCCGTGTCTATGGGGCTGTCTCTATTCCTCTGTGGTCTTCTCCTGTGTCTTTACTTCTGGGCTCCAGCATCAAAACTCCAACTCTCCTCTGCCATGTCGTTTTCTCTGTGAATCCCCACCCACCAAAGGGGGTGGGGACTCAGCGACCTACTGACATGGCCCAATCAAAGCCCTAATCAAAATTTAATCAAGTAAAAGTGAAACCTCTGAAGTTAATACCATCTAATACGCTCAAAGGAATAGACCAATTTACAAACATAATCCAGTATCTATTTTTGGAATTTATAAACAATATCAAACTGCTGCAAGGACCCTAAACCTTGGGCTAAACAGTTGAGATCAGATGTGACTGGTAACAGTGACTGGTAACTACTGCCTAGGGAAGCAACCTACTGAGGAAGGACAATGATGTGTGAACTGGACCAAAAGAGTCTAAAGGGAGGAGATCTTTAGGGGACCACCAGCCACCTGTGGGCATGTGTTAATTAGGGCCTGGACCATATTGCCAGCTATGAAATTAGAAAGGAAAGAACCACAGAGAGAATTCCACATTCCACACACTCACCCCCACCCCCCGCCCCCAATTTCCTGCTGTCGGTTCCTCAGAATTCACTTCATTTACCTTCAAGGCTTATTTGTAGACACAACTCAGCACAAACTTGTAAGCAGCTTGTAGGGTTTTTAGATTTTCCTTCCTAGGTCCTGCTTCTTACATTCTTTGGGGCCTCTGCTACACTCACTTGGAAATAAAGGAAATCAGACTCACTGTAAACTTGAGTGGCTCTGAACTTAGGGCTTTCTACAAATGATGTGGTGTTTAAATAAAGAAACAGAGAGGCCCAAGAGTGTTCTCCACTTCTCCTGGTGCCTCAAGCCTTCAGTTTCCTTTGCTCCTTATGGAACTCCCACTGGATTCACACAGGACAAAATGTGAGGCATCACACCTAGACAGTTAGGACTGTAAAGAGCCTTTGGGACCACCCAGGCTCACCAGGGAACACAGGTGGCTGAAGGTGAAAATAAGACCAGAACCCAGGACTCCTAATACCCAGGATGCCTTTCCCACTTCCTGAAACCCAACTTGAAACAAAATTCCAAAATTTGAAAAAAAAAACCACATTTTTCTGCTCAAAACTGTGTTAATTATGTATACACACATAGATTAGAGTCAATAAAAGGAGGTAAAAATGGGAAATGCTTCAGAAATTAAAATATCATCTTAAAAATTGTAATTGAATAGCATTCTTTAAGCCAGACTACTGTGAAAAGGAGGAAAATGAAGAATTTTGATTTTTTAAAATGTTGGAACATAAAAAAAGTAACTCCCAGCATGGGGCTCTGCCATCAGAAGCAATTGATCTTCATGTACTTTTCTTTAACATATTAACTGTTACTTCCAACAAAACTACATTATGCTATTCCTTGTACTTGTTTCACTGTCCCTTTGGGACAAAAGCCTACTGGAAGGAAAATAGCACATCTCATTTCTCTTTGCATTCTTCATGGTTCCTTGTATTGTTTTTGGCACACTTTATACTTCATAAGGTTTTGGCACAGTGTTCACTCTTCATAAACATTTGTGGAATGACAGAGCATAAAATAACTTGTACCCAGTATTTTTACAATTTTTGCCTTCACCACTTAAAGGAGAAAAGTCAAATAGCAAAATGAATGTGCTACATCAATTGGATAACGTAACAATCTTTTTTTTTTTTTTTTTTAAAGAAAACAGCTTACGGAGCTATGGGCTCAGATATGCAATTCAGAAATCAAAACCACACAGATGAGTCTGAACAGTTGAATTAAGTCTTTTGAAACAAATTTAAATTTTGAACCACAGCAATTTTGGCAGAATCAAATAAAACATCAAATTGCATTTAAGCCAATTTCCTTTTCTATAGTCAATGAAGTGTTTTGAGGGGGAAAAAATTCTAAGGATTGTGTTTATTTACAAAATATTTGTAAGAAAACTGCCTACTTGCTTTCCTTTAAAAGTGAAGAGTGCAGGGAAGTTTTCTAGACTCTTCTAAGATGCTTCAGCTAAAAAGTTAAATGAGCACCAGAGCCAATAGTTAGAAATGAGGAGGAAAATTATGCCAAACACTTGACAACAGCTGCAGCAATTAAGTAAACACCTGCTTTATCCTTCTTCGGTGTCACCCCCACCCCCTCTCTCAATAAACCAAGTGCTACTTCATTAAGGCTGGTTTCTGGTTTGTTTTGTTTTTTAGAATAAGTGTACCTCATTGTACAAGCACACACACCTCTTCTTTTTTCCTTTCCTTTTCTTTAGCTGTCAGTAACTCAGGCAAACCAAGTGGCAAGAAGATCCAGACAAGAAAAGGGAAGTAAAGTCACCTACATTTCTAAAATGCAGGGTTTTAGAGAATGTTGGGGGCATATGTAAGCATAATAATCAACTCCTGGTATAAGAAGACTGATGCATCTTGCTTGTACCTCAGCAGCAGATCGTACCATCCTGGGGAGATCCTACAGGTGAAGATGTAGATTGCATTTCTGGAAACAACATTTCTGTTGGCTTAGCCTGAAACTTAGTTGTGCAACAAAAGCAAGTTCTTCTGCAGAGGTTTAGACTCGCAAAGAAACACCATCAAATAGTTCTAGAACACTATCAGTGCAGGCTAGCATGCACATCAGCTGAGATATGAAAGAGGTGACAGTGCTTTGAAAAGTTAAAAGAGCAACACAAATAGGAAATGGGTATTAATATTCGCAATATTTCAAAATCTATCTAACAGAAACTAGATAGTAAGTGTATTTATCCATTGGGAGTAAATTAACACATTTCAGATCCCTGAGCTACCATTTCCTCTTTCTCCTGTCTATAAAAGCTGGCTAATGGTGCCGACATCAGAGGTGATTGTGAGGCTCAAATGAGATGAAATGAGATAATGTGTGTGAAGCGCCTTGCTCCATGCCTCATTCATAAAAGACACTTCATAAATGTGAATTGCATTTCAAGGGGAAAATCAAGCACATTATCCTGAGAAGTCTTTGTACTTGCAGTCCATAAATAGATGCTTCACATTAAGTCACACGTTTCTAAGAGAGATAAATGGAAAGGTCACCCTCAACCATACATAATCAGCAAAGCTGACTGCATTTCACATAGGGAAAATAGACAAGACACAAAGGCATCTATCCTTCAGTTCTTAAGTGTCAAAGCAGCCAAGTTCCCGCTTCCCGTACAGATGTTCTCCAGGTGAAACCTTTATAAGTTACTTTTGAATTCTTTTAACAAAGCCAGACATCGACAAAGGAGAAATTCTGAGAATAGAACAAGATCTTCTGGCTACAGATGAGAAGCTCCTTGAAGGCAGGAATCACTTCCTTGCTTCCCACCATGTTCTAGCATTTGCAGGAGTACCTGGCACATAACAAGCACTCGATAGACATTTACTGAATGAATTAAGGACAGCAGAGATAGGAGGAAGAAAGTGAAATATCAGATTACAGGTACTTTATTTCATCAATTTAACTGGCATTTCCTGTTTCATCTACCTTTGATACAAAGTAAGGTCACATTTATTTTAATACTTGAACCATAATGACTGAAGTTTTATCTTGTTGATCAGGAGAGTCTATCCTACTCTTACTAGTATTCTTGTCCTGGAATCAGACCAAGAGCCCCAGGAGTAGATAGTCCAAAGTGGTTAATTGATCAATCGTTAGTAAAATGTATCTTACAGAAAGTCTGGTATTCACCCAAGGGCACCTCTTTCTGCTGTTTGTGCTGTTACATTGGTGCAAAAAAAGACATTGCTACAATCACGAACATAGGCCACCATGGACAGTCCTGGGAGTGTCTTAGGGAGGAGGTGCCTCTCCCTCTCTGGGACCATGCCCACCCATGGAAACCCTGCATGAAACTGGCCTGAGCATCCCGTATACAGCATCTTTGTGACACAGAACTCGCAGTTTACATGTGCTCACACAGACAGAGCTGCTTTCTCCCTAAGGCACATCAGTGTTAGCTGGGTGGCTGGATGGGCAGGTCCAGCATTAGTCCTACACTGTGCCAGAAGCCTTCTCTCGATTGCCTTTTTCCCTGGACAGCCTAGAAACCCTGGGGTTGAGTTGAGGGAGTTAACATTTGAACAGAAACTTAAGGATGGGAAGGAAAAGAGGAGGTGGGCTTTCTAGGAACAAACACAGAATTCACACAGGGCATGGGAGGTGGGTGGGAGATGTTAAAAAATGGCAGGGCCAATTTTTGGATCTAAGATTGGGGGGTTTGGGTGGTATACAGAGGGGTCCAGATTTGAAGAATCAGTCATTCTTTCCTCAGAATATGATCAATGTGTTCTGGAAAGGTGTCATATCTACCACATTTTAGATTTGGGGGCAGGTAACTAGGACCCACCTCTACCACTTCAGTGTCCTGTTTAGGGGTGAGCCACAGGGCACATTAGGGGAGAGAACCTTCTACATCATTAGGACAGTATATTGCTTTCCTTGGGCTGCCTTAATAAATTACCACAAACTGGGTAGCTTAATATCACAGAAATTTATTCTCTCCTAGCTCTGGAGCCTAGAAGTCTGAAATCAAGGTGTTAGCAGGGCCATGCTCCCTCTGAAAGGTCTGGAAAGAATCCTTCTTTACCTCTTCCTAGCTTCTGGTGGTGGCTGGCAATCCTCATGTTCTATGGCTTGTAGCTACATAACCCCAGATTCTGTTTCCGCCTTCACGTGACCTTCTCCCCTGTGTTTCTCTGTGTTTGTGTCTCTTCTCCTCTTCTTATAACCAGTCATATTGGTTTAAGAGCCCACCTCATTTTAACTTAGCTAATTACGTCCTCAATGACCCTACCTACAAATAATGTCACATTCTGAGGTGCTGGGTGTTAGGACTTCAACATATCTTTTGGGGGAACCCAATTCAACCCATAATAGGCAGCATTTCTTAGACTAATTAGTTCTATGATCAGAGTGGGTAAAAGGTGTTTTTGGAGCTCTTGGAAGGACACTCAGATCAGTTTAGGATAATTAGGGAAAGAACAGTGGTCATGAGTGTGGACTCTCCAAAATCCTCTCTATCTTCATCAGTGAGGCATATGTTCATTCATTGATCTGGGAAAGAAAAATGTGATTGGCCATGATTGACTTAGAGCAGTGGTCCTCAACCCTAGCCATAAAATAGAAACACCTGTGGAGCTGGAAAAAAAAATCCCCCATGTCTAGGCTGGCACCAGTGTTTCTAGACCCATTTGGATTGAGGGAACAATGAGTGCAAAGGCCTGAAGTCTTGAGAGCATGATAAGCTAATAGGGACATTCATAGTTCTACATCGTTGGAACACAGAAGAGGGGAATGAATGCATCACCTTAGGTTTAGGTGACACTCTGGGGCCACTGCCACTATAAGGGACATGGAATTGGTGGGTAGGTCCTACTTCCCTATCCCCTAGTCTAAAATGTGGGAGGTGTCCCTGCAGCCACATCACAGCGACACTATTAAAGAGAATCTCAAAGAAATCTTCGGGAAAGGATGCAGTGGGGAAGGGTGCATGCTAGTACATAACAGATGTGCCAGTCTTAGATTGCCTTGTCCTCACCCTGCTCCCTTTTGTCTTGAAAACTGTAATGTCAACATGTTACCTTGCAAATTGCAGAGAATCCCCAGGTTTGGAGAATGCACTCAGGAGGCATGGCAGTTTCTTCTCTAGTTGCCCTTTGTCCTGCAGTAACTCTTACTTGCTAGGTGCTACTTAGGCAAGTGACTTCACCTTCACCTGTAAAATGGGGGTAATGATGAGCTGTTATGATAGTGACTATGTGTTCACCACACCCTGTTTCCTTTTCCTCCGGTTCTTATACCTAGGGGACGTTGCCCATCCTCCCTTGCAGTTAGATAGGGCATGGCACTGAGTTTTGGCCAAGGAATGTGGCCCGAAGTTTTGCTTGCCATATCCAGGCTGGACCTGAAGGAAGCCCCTGTGGATCCTCCTCACGTGTACTCGCTTTCTCCCCCTCACCTTCCAGTGGGATGCAGAGGATCCAGTGGAGGACTTGAGGGCCTTGGGAGGGTGGCGTTCCCTCCATTCCTCCTGATCATACTGTGACATGAATAAGAAATCAGCCTTTATTGCATTAAGCCACTGAGATCTGGGAATTGTTGGTCACAGCAGTTAGCCTAGCTTGACCAATGCAGCAATTGTGAAGATCATACAAGATTTATAAGCAGTCAGGCACACAGTCGGTGGTCAGTAAGTATTAGTGACTTATTATGTGATATCTGCCCTGCTTTAAGTACTTAAAACTTTTCCGAACTTCCCATATTTTCAATGCTATTTCTTTCTTTTGATCCTGCAACCTAGTGTCTTGTCTTTAAACATAATCACAAGGTAAATGCAACACTTCTCTCTGGACCTTGCTTTTCTAATAGCATTTCCTGGCAAAAATATGGGGGGCGGGGATTGTTTCTATTGACATGATAATGGTTCTGAAATGAGTCAGAAGCACCAGGCAGTCCAACTGGCACCGTTGCTCACAGCTCCATTTCTGCCTTCCCTGCCTTTCCATGTGAAGGCTACAGGGCTGAGAGCTGAGAGTTAAATTGGTTTGAGAGCTGACTCCAATGAGCAGCACAATCTGCTCCACAAAAGAAAACATTTCATAAAAACTGTTCCTGCTGTATTTTCACGGAACTTCCAATTTTAATTAGACACTGGAGAACAAGATGGGTGGCAAAAGGAATTTAAGGTAACAAAGAAGCAATCATCCATACACTAAGGTTAAAATCATTTGCCTTGTGACTAGGGGCCACTTATCAGCATGATTTGTGGAGTTCCAGGGGCTCTCCCTACAGCCCCCAAACAATTCCTCCTTTGTATATTAGCAATGCCTGAAAAGTTGTTAATAGTGACTCTTCACAATCACATGTTACTTTACTGATTTCTCTTAACCATCACAATTTCCCTTAACTATCATGATTCTCCTGCAAAGTAGGAGTTAACAGGTATGGATACAGGGATCTGTCCAAGATCAAGGGATCTGTCCAAGATCTCACAGCTGGTAAAGGGCAGAGCAGGGATTCACCCCACATCTCCTGGCTTCAAGGTTCTTTCCACTACACCACTATTGCCTCTGCCATCATTACAGCTTAGTTTCTTGGGGTTAAATGCTTTCTAAGTAATTGATCATTCAGATGAAGTCTTACCTGAATTCTAGTATATAAGTTAAAATGTATTCCGGTTGAGATGTATTTATGGCGAGTGGTGGGGGGGGGGTAGAGTTTGAGAGAGTAGAGGCCAAGCCCAAGAGCCACAGTCTAAAAACCAATAAGTTAAATAGCATCATCCCTGTATAAATGCAAATCACCTTGAAGCTGACTTTTGTAGTCATTCATACTTTATATTTTATCAGATTATTTCCCACCATCTGAGAAGAAGAATAGAATAACAGACACGGATTAAAGGGACTTGTCAGTGTAGGGCATGGGGGGAAAGGAGGAGAAAAAGAAGGAAATAAAGACCAACTTTACCTTTTGCCTGTTTGCTCTGCCTGTGGAAGGGATCAAATTCTTCTGTAGCTAGTAGATTATTGTACTTCTTGAACATTAGTCCTTTAAAGGCATCAAAAACAAACAAACAAAAAAACTGAGAAAATCTGGAAATAAAAAAGCAAACCCCAAACTAAGAAGATCTTATATCTCCTTAAAGTGTGATCTTTATATTCTAGAAATATTAGAATTCCTTGTCAAAATATACTTTTCAAAAAGTCAAAAACACGACTCTCATACAAATATAGAACAAACGTGTGAAAGTTATTCGGCTCATTAGTGAGGGATAATGGAGCTGGTTCCAAGGACAATTAAAGAAACTGGAATCATATTGCATTGGAGAAAGTATGTTGGAATAAAATGGCTGGATTAGATGTAAAACTGGTTAATGTCCTACAGGCAATAAAACTTTAACCTTTAAGATTATGTTTTCTACCATTCAGAAATCATTTGCATTCTACTGGACACAAGTCTATAAGTGCAGATGTAACTTCAGAGTCTGAGCCTTTGAGCAATAGTACACAGAAAGTCAAACAAAAGTCCATTTCTTGGCCTAGATGATTAAGTAATCCTTGGGTGGGCCTGTAAATAAAGCTCCAGTATAGCACCTAAAAGGACACGCTGCCCTCCCCTTGCCTTCTCTCCAAGTTTTGAGTTCCAGTGGCTCAAGGTGGGCTCAGGCAGGTTAAAAATATTTGAATTCAAATTCTAAGTTGCCTTTGAATTCAAACAGCAAGGCAAGGAAAGGAAGGAGGATTTAGCATTTATTCAGCACTGTCTCTGTGCTTGCAAACGCACAACCTTATTGGATGGTCACCACACAATCTGAAGAGAAAGGAGTATTTACAGATGTGGTCTGGTAGGTTAAATAACTGTCTAAGATCACTCAGGTAGTGGGTGGCAAGGATGGATGCAGTCTGACTCTGGGAGACCAGTTCATAGGGAGTTGTGAGCTAAACTGAGGCTATTTGTGGAGGACTTTGGGAAGGTTTCACACCCTCTATAATTTCCTTGTATTTGCTATTTGTTGGAATCCTCTGGCCCTTAAAAGGCATTGTAGGTTTATCTTCTGGGACAATATCATCTGGAGAAGCCATGGAGACTGAGTCTCAGGTCACAGCCAGTATTGTGAGGATTTCAAGGACCACAGAGAATGGTGAAAACCAGCCACCAAACTGCCCCAAATTCCTGGGACCTGCAGGATGAAGAGAGTTGAAACAGCTGGCCGCCTACTGGGGCTTGATGAGAAAAGCCTGGAGGGCCTTAGTAAATAAGACTCTTAACATTCATTCCTTCACCCTTTCTTCATGTCTCCCTCACTGCCTTGCTCAATTAATATTTATTGAGCTCCTCCTGTGGCCAACACTATCAGGTGCTGGAGGATTTACAATTCCTACCAAGGATTCCCTTTCTGAGAAAAACGGTGTCTCCCCGCCCCCAAATTGCCCCTACTAAGAAATTATCCATTTATTTCCTCATTTTCCGGGTTCAAATCCTAGCTGTACCATTGGCTGGAATTATGACTTAATTTATTTAACCCTTCTAGCCTCAGTTTCCTTATCTGAAATCTGGGCATATCAACAACTCCTACTTCATAAAGTTGTTAGGAGAAATAAATGATACAATGCAATATACACAAGGGATTCTTAGTGCAATGCTCAATACCCAAGCAAGGCCCAGTGAGGCATGAAACCTTTCCCTTTGTGTATTTTTTTCCTTGTTTTTCTCATTCCCCTTGTTCCCTGCTTTTCCCTAGAAACTATTTCTCAAAGCCTTTGGTCATCTTTGTGAGGATTCAGAGGCAAAGGAGGGAGGAGTTTTCCCAGATCTTTTGGGGAGGGGATAGCCTATGATGGGACACTCTCCATGGCTGCAGCCAGCTGACTCCACAGGGAAACTGAGGCACCTGAGGAGGCTGTCCTACTGGACCAACACAGAGTCAGAGCCTTTTGGGTGTAGTTAAAATTTCCTGGCACCTGAGTCAGGGTTCTATGCTTCTGTAGCTGATCCCCAGCCTGAATTTCCCGTAACGTGGGCTTCACTGCCCTTTGTTATCCCTTGTTTAATTGCTATTCTCCTCCACTAGCCCATATGGTGCACAAAGGCAGGGACTCTGTGGGTCATGCTCACTACCCAAGGCCCAGTGCCCAGCAAAGTGCATCCCCTGGAATATGCACTTAATAAATATTTGTTGGAAGAATGAACTGAAACAACTATACTGAGTAAGAAATAAGAGTCTTTTTGTTCATAGTAAAAAAAAAAACCGCCCCCCCCAGCACTTAGTTGTCTTAATTTGAGCAACATAAGTATTAGCCCATAATTTCATATACATCAGAAGCATGGGATAACATGGTAAACATTTTGGAGAAAGACAGAAGTCAGTTTGAAGCCAAACGATAAGGTCTTGGGCAAGTCGTTTAACCTCTCTAAGCTTCTATTTCCTCAGCTATACAGTGGGGATTATGATGCTTTGCTTGCAGGACAGGTGGGTGATCAGCTGAGATGATGTATGGAAGGAGGTGGCTGGGATATAGGAGCCCTCCCCCGCCCCCGGAAGTACCTGTTCCTCCACCTTTCTTGCTCCACTGCTGGGAGCAGGAATGGTGGTGCCAAATGTACCCCTGTAGTGGGGCTGGTGGCTTCCTGCTGCCAATGCCCATCCCTGCTCTGGGCCCGCAGGACACTGATCCTAAGATCATGACCATTTCTGTCATTTCGTTGACATTTCTCACAGTCAAATTCCAAACTTCTTGGATCATGATTCCTATAGAAATTAATGGGTGTAATATAGGCCACAAGTCATGGGCAACAATGGAAAGCTTTTAGCTCTTCAAAATGAGAGTATAAAGCCAAACAAAACAAACTGAACCCTTCAAAAGGGATGAGACAGAAGCAAAAAGCCTGAAATCCAATCACAAAGTTCATGTTTCCAAAGCAAGAGCTGTCTACTTGCATGTTTTTTCCTTTTAAGTCCAGAATCTTAAACA